>OX454270.1:8986826-9226557 GCA_949715065.1 Periphyllus acericola | reverse complement strand
AAGAAATCGAAACATATCGACGTCCCGGGTTTAGAAGAAAATACGCTTTCCAATGATGACACAACCGATGACAGTTCAATATTCAAAAACGTTATCCTCCCGTGTGTTCTGTATACACGATGATTTTGGTACATCAATTTTAGTGCATGAAATACCCTACTGAAAATGGAGTGTGTCCATATGAAAAACAAAACTTTGTATCACCACAGGAGGACATATTTGAGGTAGCATGAGAAATTCAACATGACAAAAAACACAAATCATCGGAAGATCACCAGTTGAAAATAAAGAACTTATTTAATGTTTATTATAACATTTCGCTAGTTTAAAAAAAGAGATATACTTGTTTTAAAACGGAATTGATACTAAGCAAAAATATTTTTTTATTTTGTAGGATTTTTGTTTAATTCTATCCGCTCTATCCGGATTTCGGTTTCAGCCCGACGGTCCGGATCTTTTTTTTCTGTTGATGTTAGATAATTTTTTAACACTGCAGGCATTATTTTTACTGCTGATGATTGATCTCAGTGTGTCGAGTTTTTAAAAGAAATCTAGTTAATTCCGAGAATCCGGATCGTCGGATAAATCGAATTAAGCGGATTATGTTATATAATTCAATCCGGATGGATCAGCTTTAATTACAGTTCCGAGATCGAAAAAATGGAAAAGAGATATTAAATGTCATCGTTCGATGGAGAATGCCCGATAGTGATTCCGTATTTCAAAACTCATATGGAAATAGGTATGCTTAATTAACATTAACCTTTTCAGCACTATTATGTGCGTGGTAACTGGTAAATGATTTTACAGAGATTACTCAAACGGTAGGTTTAGCTCTATTTACCGCGGTCACCACGAGTTGCCGTTTAGTCACTTGGTCCTCTTAACCGGTTTTCTCGAACATTTTCGATCAAATGACTTTTGCAACGACTGTGGTTATTTTAATTAGAATTTAATATAATATATTTCGATTGTAAATCAGTGAAAAATAATAGAGAAAGGAACTATAATATAAGTAAGTGAAATCGGTGAATTTTAGATGTACACAGTTGGTACATTCGATGAGATCGATCTAAACAAATATCTTGAACGTGTTTTTAAATATAATACATCGTTATTACGTTATACATGCGGCATAGTAACCATATCCATCTTATAATTATGTTAATTTATGTGGATTTTATTAAATTGATGAACGATTATTGATTTAGATTTTTACTGTTTATAGTTGTCAAAGCATTACTATGGTCTAATAATTGACAATACTGTATTGTGATGTTTAATTAAATATTTAAATAAGTGATTTCAAGAATCACATTTTTTTAATAACAACGACCCATAATCTACTAACTAATAGTAAATATATTAAAAATTAAACTATATTACATTTTTTTTTCTAAAATTACAACCCAGTTGAAAGTTTAGCTTATAATAATTAAAATATTCATTAATGTTGTCAAGCTGGTACCAACTTTTGTTGAAATAACAACACCGATTTTTAATGTCGCTTATTAATAAATTTTACATTTTTTCTTTATTATTTTAAAAAATCAGAGCTATGGTATATTTCTTATTCACTTATCTTATACGCAACGTAATATTGTGAATGTAGTAAATCGTTATGTAAATTTTTGAGCAACATCGTATAGTTTATCTCAGATTAAAATGCATCGCTCCCATCCCACTATGTAACCATGACTCGATCTAAATTAACTTTGACCAGAACTAAGGACCATGGTTAGATTATAATTAATGGAATGTACCACAATCGTCCATACAAATTTAATATGTGTTTAATGTCTTTTTATATTTTTGATTTACTTTTAGAATTTATCGTGTCATGTACGTGGTACACAATATTAAGTTTATTATTCCAGGAGAAGGAAATAATTTAAACGTTAGAAACGATGTGTAAATATATAAAAATATTATGTCGATCGGAATGATTGTCTTGCGTGACACGTGCTCCAGTCATGAATGGTTAAATTCATATTTACATGCCAGCGCAAGCAATGAGTTATTTACACTGTTACTTAGTTTTAAACGTATTGGCGGTGTTAACATTGTTGATAACAAACGTCGTTTAAAGGAAAAACGAAAAAGCATCGCTTATCGACCGTACACACAGTTCCATAATATTACAATGTTAGGATCATATAATATTGTATAAACGATTTTTTTTTTTTTGTTTAAGAGCAAAAAGGCTTCAACATCAATGGTTATTAGCCTGTCGTTTGGTTTTACATTGTGTTACATAGTATGCTTGCTTGCATTTATAAACGATTTGTTCAGTGCATTTTTGTGGAACTCAATTGATAACCGCGAGTATATTCACCCAATAACAATTGCAATATTAACTGATTATCACGGTGAGTATGTTTTCATAATTAACTATGTACAACTTAAGTGTATAAAATGTAGAGTTTTATCAAGTTAAGTGCTACTGTGCTAGTATCACATAGTACGAAACATGTATGAATATGTTTACATAGATTGGAGGTTCGTAAACTGCGGGTCGGGTTAAACTTTAAAATAAATACAATTTTTTTTTTTATAATAAAACCACAACATATTTAATATTATGATTCTATAAAATACACATCAGTTATGCGTCATATAGCCAAAAAAGTAGGAAAAAAAAACCCAGTACTTTATCTGTACATACGAGTATAAAATGCTACAGTGTTTTTCGTATTTCAATTTTATATTTATTCGTAACCTTTCGATGATGTCCGAATTTAGTTTTGTCATGAATGCAAAATAGCAACGAAGAAGAAAAGGTCATTGACTATGTTATGGATCGTCGAAATTTAAAAAAAAAACAGTATCACGAGTCGTAGATTGAGAATCTTAGAATTATCCGATAAGTATATATGTAAATATTATGTTTGTTCGGTGCATGGAAATGAAAGATAAGATAAGTTGCTTGGAAATCTATATTAGAGCTGTAATTGCATTTCGTTGATCTAGAAATGAGGTTTTTGATTGGTACAACATTACTTTTTGTCGAAATTAATTTGTGAACAAACGTTTTCCTGTTTTGAAATAATTTAATAAATTAGTTTTCGGAAGCGCAATGAAAATATAATTAAATTATAACATGTAATTTATGATAATAGTTCTCAGAACATGGGCAGCAGTAGGTTTAATAGGACTTAAAGCGAAACTGTTATAGAGATACGCGGAGTATTCGCACTACTACAATTATATTAAACTTGAAAGATGTTACGCATAAACAAATTCAACTATGTTTAACTGCAATTTGTAAAGGTGAATTAGGTTTAGCTGAAACGCAGGTAAATGTATAACAGGCGCAGGAATATTTTAATATTGCGCTTTAAATATTTGTCATTGCGATTCGTTTTAAAACTTGGCCGAAAATCATTAAATTTTAATTCGTCTTATCATTATTATGTTCATCAAATATTAATGTAATATTAATTAACAAACATATTTTTATCATTCTAAATTTACATAAAGCCATTAATTCATCGCATTTAGTTAAACATTTAATTTGAATATATTATTCATTTAATTAGGTTGACCACAATACGTTTCAATATCATTGTATAGTGTATACAGTATACACTAAAGACAGCGTTCCTAAATTGCATGGTTACTAGAACTGATCTAAAACCAATTTGATATCATTGTATAGTGTATACTGTATACACTAAAGACAGCGTTCCTAAATTGCATGGTTACTAGAACTGATCTAAAACCAATTTGATATCATGACTCAAAATCAAATTTAATTTACTTTAATTAGATTATCTTTTGTAGATTATTGGACGATTTTATTTTGGAAACTTTTGGCAAGTTTTATTATTTCAACTCAACCTAAATAGTAAATATTATAATTTCCAATTTTTATATTTTGAGATTGAAATATTTCAAACTTTAGACATAACATTGTAGTGTATACACTATACATAAATAAACAATTAAATTTATAAACTTCATGATTAAAAAATAAATTAGTGCTTTTTTTCCATTATGTTATGCATTGCACAGCTAAACTAGTTTTAAAATGTTTTTCTTTTTCAAAACGGTTTTTTTTGTATTTGTATGAAAATGAAAATCTAAAATTCCGTTCTAAAATGAATAAAAGTTTGCTCGCTTATATTATACCAAGAAAAATAACTGCCCAAAGAAGTTAAGGGAGATTATGAATAATAAGTAAATGTTCTCTTGAAATTATAAATTTTAACGAGTTAGAAGATAATTGATAACAGAGTTTACTTATAAAATAACTTAAAAATTACCCAAATTGAATGCAAACTGCTTTTGATTCTATATCAATATATTAATGTAACATGGTTTGATGAACAAACTGAGGTTGTTCAAGCGTATTACTCGTTAATATTTCGTTTTGATATTATGTCCAGTAGCCAACGAGTTTTATAATCCAAAGTTGTATATTAAAAATACCCACTGAGGAAAATACTTGTACTTTTAATATTATTTCTATAATTCGCCTGTATCAGCAAAACATATGTTTTTTTAACAAATCATTATTGAATATACAAATTAAAAATTAACAAATTTATTATATAATTGATATATATGTGTACAACAATAAATACAATGAAATTTAAATATTTCCGTAAGTATTACATAATTTAATGTTAGAGAACACGACAGGTTTCGATTTTAAAAAATATCGTCAGGAATATAAATCGCGCTCTTTTTATTCTTTAGCACTTTATTATAAAATACCCAAGACGAAATTTATATTTCATTTTATTTTTATTTTAAGTTATTTAGTTCATTGTTATTGACATTTATTATATTAAACATTTGATTATTGTTAATAAGCTATTTGTATATTCAACAATAATTTGTTGTTATTGAAGTGTATTAACCATTAAACAAAAATACATATTTTTATAATTCGATTTCATAATTCACTATGCTTGCGTTTAGTCATCGGGTAAAATGAAATAATATTAAGTTTAAGCATAGCTTATTTTTTAGTCGACAATAGTTTATTTCACAGTCTTAAATTAATAATTATAAAACATGCATTGGAACGATCGTCGCGATCATTTTCGACCTTGCAGCAAACTTTAAAGTAACAAAAATATATTGTCCTTCGACCGGACAAACGCTACACCTATGCGTCGTGCAGGCTACAACTATTTACGCGCAGATGGTATGATTTACATACCCTCAACTCATTTATGCTGGTGACGATTCATTTAACTACCGCAGAGATATTACTTCTGAGGCGACGGGTTTTATTCGAAATGCAAATCGAATATTTCCCAACTGTGAAATGTTTTCAATGTCAATACTGTCAAGACTAACGGGAATTCCCTGGGTCCCCAGTGCGTCACGGGTTTTTTTTTTTTAAATTTTTTCGTATTACACATAATTGTAAATATCAACAGTAGACTGTTAACAATATGACGAATACAGACGGGGAAAATATATAATACTGACATTATTTTAATAACATCGCTTTTAAAAGCCTCGCGTTAATCATTGCTTTCAATTTAGTGTTGTATTCACCGTTCAGAGAACCGTTACTGAAATCAATTACGTTTCCGAGTGCTCTTGAAGAAATTCGAAATTAATTTTTATAAAAACGAACCGTCACGCATGATATTATATATTTTGTCTTGTCAAATTTAAAAAAGATAAAAACGAAAATCGACAGACGTATTCAAAACTTTTCACCCGACAAACGAGTTTCGCCGAAAACATTGTAACACGCATTTATTTTTGTTAGTTGTACCTGTACGCCCGACGGGCGCGTTCTAACAATTTTTTTTTAAGAAATCACGCCGCTAGACGAGTACAATTTGACGTTCTTATCGTGATGAGTTCGCCTCACGAGACGATGTCATGCGAATCGAAAAACGATAATGTCAAATTGTATTTGGCAATCGGTGGCGGAACGAAACAATCAGATGAGTTCCCCATCAACACAATTTGCGTGTGTTAGGTCGTAAACGTCTTGTTGATAGGTAATTGAATTTGAATTTGAATTTTTCGTCACGTGCTCCCCGCGCACGAAAGTAATTTTAATTTTCCACGAGACCGAGTATGGTCTCTTTAGTCTCCTTTCTTTATGCAATTAACGTGTATGCGCAAAACCTGCTGTACCTGTAAACTTTATTATTATAAAAGTTTTTGGACAAAGACTGAGAGTGTTAACCAAATTTGCGCCATGCGTTTATAACGTGTACATCGGATACGGACAAGTTTTCTACGGTTATACTCGTTGATGATCGAAATTAAAACCGTCGGTGTTCTCCCGAAGCTGTTTACTTATTATAAACGCACAGCTTTAGAAGATCGTCGCTGACGTTCTCTTTGACACGTATCATCACTATTTTTGCCGCACGCCAACGGCAAATGCCTAATGCGTTTATCGACCGTCGACTTAAAATACATTGCGCTCGACGGCTGTTAACGTCCGATTGGACGTCGTGCAGTGAACTCGTTTTGATACCATGCGTTTTAATGTTTTCATATTTCGACGTTAAATCGCGACGATAGTATCCGGGTATGAAAAACGTTGAAAAAAAAAATGCCTTCTCCGCCTGGAAAACGATACAACGTACACCCACGACTTGACGCGATACGAACTTTATGACTTCGATACTTCATCGCAGGTTCAACGACTTGCGCGCGATTGGCTCGCATGTGCATAATACTTATCAAGTGAACCGGGTTCGTAGCGCGGATCCGCCACGTGCACCGGGATTATTCATTAACGGCTGATTGTCGTTTTGAAAATATGTAGGACAGCTCATTGTTAACGCTACATCACTTTCAGAGGTCCGAAACGGCGTTGTGGCACATATTACGTGCGCGCGGTAAATTAAAAAATATTATTCACCGGCGGCCGATTTTTGTCCGGAAAATCGATGGATATGTTCCCGTGTCATCGTCCAAAGTGTCTCGCACCTATGGAGACTGCGTTTCGAACCTAACGGGCGGTCTGGTACTTGTCCTTCTTTAACGACAGCCAGTAGATTTGAAGGTCTGTTATTTATTTACAGTGTAAGACCTGGGTACCGAGAAAATATCGTCCTTTAATTTCGAGCAAACACAACTAGGTTATAAATTTATAACAAGTGCCCGACGATGTCCTATTTCGATAACATTATACTTACGGTGAGTGGACCTAATGCAGTTTGTTATTCATTACAAATATAATATTTATACAAAACACTAGAAGCCTATGTGTATTTACATTTATTCGTTTAATATTTATAATTACTCATAAGTCATATTCATCTCGATTAATGTTACTGCGGTCGCGGCAAGGGATGATTGTGGCGAAAACTTATTTTCTTACTCTCGAGTGCGTACGTGTGTCGAAATACTCGTGGTACCGATTGTAAAAATACGAATCAGGGGTAGGCTATAACCACGGGTGAGGTGAAATTGTTCAAGACGACCTACCGGATAAACCCGTGTGAGTAGGTATACGTAAAATTGCACGATCAATTAGCAACGTAATATTAAACTGCAATTGTGAGTGCACATCCCTCGTGTCTGTACACGGTAAACTGTTAATTAAAAAAACAATAAATGGGAATTTTTAAAGTTTTAGTTAAACGTTTAACTGTGAATGAATCGATGTACTGCGTGCACACACATTTCGGATTAAAAACAAAATAATTATACGGCCAGACTAAAAAAGCGTTTTGATCGCGTTTGAAAAGCATTTGGGATAAAGAACAACTGGATCAGATAAGACGACGGGGCTCGGAAACGCAAAATCGCTTTAAACGTAACAATACAACGGAAACAACTAGCCAACGATTTCTTCTGACAAACCAATTCCCGTTGTGCAACAAACTCCAACGGCAACTAGGAATTGTCTTCAAGGACACTTTTACACCACTACAATATCTATATATTTACTAGCACAACGTTTAATCTGTTGATTTGAATAACTGAATAGCTATAATAACAATACTATTAAAAATAATGATAATAATAATGAATAATATATTTGCGACAGTGCATTTTTACGTGATGTTACTACGTACTGCAGATAAAACATAAAAATGCAATAAAACAGTTCGTTTTAACTTTGCGAGTGAAAGACCCGGCAATGAATTACCTCTCCGAGAGAGGTTTTAAAATAGAAATGCTATAAGCATATAGCCAACTGATTTCAAGGGCCTATTAGGGTTTGTTTTGCATAATATTCATCCGGGTAAACCGATGAAATTAATATTATTTTTTTTTTTTGATAAAATGTAATAATCGCCGCGAAGTAATATCGTTTAGCCTCGGGAACATCACCGCAGTGCCACTCTCCGACAGATAATACTACGGTCTTATAGCAGAAACAAATTTCGTTTTATACTGACGACTCAGTATAACCAAGTAACCGCACGTTAATGGCGTTTTAAGTTACACGTTTCTTTGGGAAATTATAAAAACTTAATATGCCATAAAGTCTTTGGATAAAATACAGAACGATGACTTCAAAAGTACTTGATTATAACTGAACGGTGGTCTGGTAATAGGGTATAAGTCCATTTAAAAGGTTTTTTTATAAATTGTATTGCACATTATATGGTAGTTTTTTATAATATACATCGAATTACATTAAAAAAAATCTGTTGGTTCATTTTTTCATTAAATCTATGAGTAAAAAGGAATAAGTCATTGGAAGATAGAAGGAATAACGCAACAAATTACTTTCAAGTTTTAACACATTTGCTCATTATTACTTATTCATATAATATAATATTTATAATATCAATAGTATATTGAGTAAAAGTACGTGGACCAAAAAAATGTTGCCCAGAAGTAGTGAGTCAAGTGCAAAAGGGAATTAGTCCTGTTAAATACAGTCCAAAGGAATAAGTTACTTTTATTGGACTTATAATAAGTTTGAACCACTTTGGGGTTAATCAAATATTTTTAGTTTCAAGAAAATTCATGTTTGAAGAACCAATTGAAGAGAAAATATCGATAGGTGGTTTTTTTTTGGTATTGTCAAAATACTGTTTTTTTCCCCTTTTTAATCGTGTTCCGTTCAATGACAATGCGAAGTTATTTTATCGCTACAAACAATTGGTCAGGCGTAGTTTCGGTTCCGGTGTATAACGATATGTACGAGACTTTTTGAACGTATTTTCTAACAACTAAACATTTCATAGATTAATAAGACCAAGTATACTACAGGAGTGTAACTTTTGCGTGCAATTCGGCTCCGTCACGCACTCACGCGGCGGCCTCCAAAACCAGCTTGTGAGTCAAACAAAAAAAAAAACACGGTTCCAAGAGCAACTTGATTTATTATTATAACTATACGAGCGTTGTTGAAATGTTCGTAACGAAAAAAAAAAGAAAAAAAAATGTCAGTCGACACTATTGCAGTTACAGTTTTAAATACGTTTAAAAGAACTTTAATGATTCGAAGAATCCGCCGTGACTCAGTGTAATTATATAATATATTCAATGATTTCAAAACTTAAAACGTCCGTAACATAATTATGCTCACGTTACGTGACTCTTACTTATATCAATAGTTACATTATGTACGAAACGTGACTTTCATACCGGGACGGGCAATATTATTGTAATATACGTCTACTGTACAGAACTTTTTGTACCCGATTACATCCGCGCCTTTCCCGCAATCATCTACCCGACATCGTAAGACCTACGGGAGGGGCGAAAGTTGGTTGTCCGTCAGCAAGCGCATTATAATTGCATTCGAAATTATAATATCACACACCGTGGGACGTCGTACACTATAAATGTGGTCTGTGGAACTTATTGATCATATAGTTTATAGATTCAATGTACAGGGTGATTTTTTAACCATGCTTACCCCCAGTTTTGGTCGTAAAAATGGGAAAATTTTAATTTTTTTTGAAATGTTCAAGTTAAAGTTGTTCCATGGCTATGCAAACTTTGTTTTTTCGAATGGGAACACCATATTTTTAACGAGAAATATTATTTAGTCAATTTTTATGGAACTTTTTGTGTAATTTTATCCAATTTCAGAATTTCGAACACTTAATTGCGTATGAAAAGTATAAAATACACATTTAATCTTGAATCAGAAGCAATGATCTATTACATGTTATGTTATTAGGTTATACTCATTTCAAATTATATGATAATATTAGGCATAAAACCTCATATACTTTACCATCATGAATATTGTTAAACAATATCTAACATTTGGCTATGTACTTACGTTCATAAAAATACTTTTTTTTTTTTAAATAAGGAGAATAATTTCTTATTACAATTTCAAGCGCAAGAAATAAAACGTTAAAACAGATAAATTATTATATTTGATAAAAAATTGACGCATACGTACGAATAATTTAGTCATTAAGTATTCTACTGTAGATACAACTTCAAATAAAAAAATTAAAAAAGTTATTTATATACTTAGAGCAAACTTTATGAACAATAACTTTAAATGAAATGTTCTGTTTTTAAAGTAAGTATATACGATCTCATTAATTAATTATATTTTAAATTTTCATTGTCCGGGAAAAACTTAAATTTGTTTTACAATTAAACATTTCATTCATCTATCATATTTTGATTGATGATGTACATCAATTTGAATTATAGTTGCATGTACGTTGTGTTGACTTTTTCAGAAATTGAGTTTTGAATTTTCTTTTGGCGACTTACATTTGAAACCAAAGATATATTTGCATTAAAAAAAAGATTTCTTTTAGCACAACACTAAAATTTAAATAAGTAGTGTTTATAAGACGATTTTCAAATTTTTGATGCACATGAAAAAAAGTTATACGAGAATGCTTATGATATTTTAATTTGATGTATTCAGAACGTACATAAGTTGGACGTAAAGTTTTTATTTTAATTTAAGATTCTTCATTTAAAGTTCAGGTTTTTTTTTAAATATTCCAACCTTTATCCCAACCATACTTAAATGTATAATTTCTATATTAATTAATTATCTATAGTTAACACATCTCATCTCCATCACTCCATCACTATATAAGTATTATGAACATTTTAATTTTAATACATTATATTTATTTTAAATTGAAGCACATTCACCATGCTATTTCCAACATAACATTATGAAACGCAAATACGAATTAACAGATTTAACCGTTTTAATCATTACAAAAAATTTACTGACGCAAAATGTAATGAGTATACGTCTGAAGAATATTTACCGAGAACTTGCGTACTTTATATTTTATTGTTCTGAATGATAGTTCATGAACCAAATCAAATAAAACCAATGCAAGTATGTTACGGAAAACGTTTTTAAATGTTATTAATGTTACCGTTCTTATTTTAAATCATATTGTTTACATTTATTGTTGTGTTATTAAGTTTTCATGAATTCCAACGCAAATGTTCTGATTGGTTAGTTATCAAAAAAGAAAAATTAATTTAGGACTCAAATAATAGAGGGAATGGAAAATTAGTCGTTTATAGCGGAAGTATTACAAGGAAAAGTAGAAATGTTTGGAAAGGGTTTTAGGTAGGATTATTTTAAACAGTTTAAATGGTTTCAAAATTGGTTGTTTGAATATCAACAAACTGAACCTATTTGTTGCACAGCATTTCAGGAAACAAAAGGCAGAATTATTAGGGATGTCATAATAAATAATTAATAATCCCAATTTCGCTTTATAAAATTACTCTAATAACTACAATGGTATAATTTTTTTTTATTTTTTACGAAAAATGTCTCAAGTAATATTTTTAAATTAAATTTTAACACACCCATTAAATATTGTAAACGATCTTATATTATATAAACTTAAGCTGAAAACATCATTTGTAATAAGACAACATTTATACAAAATATACAAAAGCAATTAAGAGACAAATTAAAAAATTAAATACGGAATCCTGGTTCTAAGAAAAAAAATAAAAATAATTAAAGACTATCATTGGAGAAAAGAAGTACTGAATTCTTTAATGATTTCTCACCTTGTTATAAAAGTAAATTTCATGAAATATTTTTATAAATGTTTAAATTTGTATAAAAATGTTAATAAAAAAACCCTTTATTCCTGACTAAAATTACTTCCCTCTTTATTTTGTGTTCGAAATGTTGCAGTAATATTATGAGGCAAGCCTTATATTGTATTCACCAAACGTGTACTTATATCCACCGAAATAATTATGCAATTTTTTTACTTAAAATAAAAATCTTGAATGCAATAAATGATATGTATTTTGTATAAAATAATCTCTGTGTGATTCCACTAATTAAATTAGAAATTATGAAGTTTGTTCTGTATCAAAATAAAAAAAAGTGTTCTATAGACTGTAACTTTTCACTAATTGATATAATTGAATTGTTTTTGCTCATCCTTGTTTAATGCTTACGCGGGAACAAAAGCTGAAAGTGCAAAAGATATATTTTTTTAAATAAACCTTAGCTAAAATCATCGCCTAATTATCTTTAGTCAAACGACAAAAATGAGTAATGATGTTTTTTTTTTCACAGTACTTTTAAATAATTGAATAGCATAATATAACGCGATCGTATTGTTTGTTGTATTGGCATAATCTAATTAAATTTGCGCAAATAATTATACTTATTTTATAATTAAGAAAATTAATCATTTTATAATATAGGTCACTTTGTATACATATATTCAATTAAATATAGGTGTCTATATTGTCTTCATTAATATTTCTATGTTTCTTAATATTGGTGTCGGTTCAATAAAAATAGATTTTTATCGAGCATATTTTTTTTTTTATAAACTGAATAATCGAGCTCCACTTGTTTTATATGGGTATATTTTAAAGTGTACAATTTAAATAAATTTATATTTTTTACTCAGTAATAAAATTATATGGTACAAGTTGTGTTCTAGTTGTATGATTAACTGTTTTGATTACAATAATTTGGTAGATTCAGTCACATGTTATTATATAATACATGAACAGTACATACTTCAAACCGCATTTAAGTATGATTTGGTTTATTTAATTTCGTTTTGAAATCAAAATATTTCTGAGCTTTACTGAGACGAAATAAATCCCATGTACATTTTACTTTTCGTACACAATTAATTAAAATCAATAATATTTAAAGTATTGTGGCTTAATATGTTTCGTTCGTGTATATTATAATGTTGACAGGGTACATTTATTTTCAAATATATTATTTCAAGTGTTTTATTTTTTCCACGCTAAACTATTTGGTTATTTTGCCTCACCGTTTAAAAATCGCGTAGAATGTTATGAAATAAAATACAATATTATTGGTTTCCATTTGAAAAAAAAAACGAGTTTTTCGAACATTTCTCATTGAACGAGTACGCTCGACAATACGATGCAGCACTGTCCTTTGTAGTGTTATCGGTTATTAATCACTTTCGGCTTCAAACTAGAACATTTCACTTTGCAGCGCACATTACTCGTCCGGGTACGGCGACGAACAATAGGAATTAACCAATGATGCAAATCTAGGGTCAGCACGTTATGACAATCACTTTGTTTGAAACTAATACCTGACATTTATTTATAATAATTGTCGGTAGGTGGTGGTATCACGTATCGACAGGGATAATAGCTGTATCCAATGATAAAGTTAACAATGCGACATTCTTCGTTTCGAAAGCGTACTGTTGATTTTCATAGCAAACAATCAACGGTCGCACCGGTGTAACTCGTGCCGAAAAATAATGTAAATAATACTTCTTACTGATTTTGGAGTACGTTTAATTTTCCGTAATTTAAATACCGTTCGCGTTTTCTTTTCGTTTGAAGGAAAACCGCGTCGAGAGGAAGACGTGTGCACCTACTTAATATACATTGCATACAGTTGTGTACTTATTTGGGATTTGAATTTCAGAAATGCGCCAAGAATTCAGTCGACGCACATCATGTTCAAGACCGTTAATGAAGTCTACGCATCATCAATGCGATTAATCAAGACGTCTCCGATCCAACGATAATTATTATTGTTTACTTTGTAGAAACTCGTACTTCAGGACGATTTAAGCGCTAACCATAATAATAATTGATACAATTGATTGTACATCGACTGCTTAAAACCCCGACCTGCAATGCAATAATGTTAAACACTATAGTCTACGATAATCGGCTTCATTGTAAGGCTCTTTAAAATACATTTTATACAGTGCTGTTTAACATTAGTCACTACCAGGATTCGGGATTTATAGCAATTATAATCATTCAAATTAGCGCTTAAACACTTCATTAAAGGCACTCAAATAAACCCGCGAAAGTATTAAAATAAGCACATAAAAAAAGTAAGTTAAAATTACTTAATATGTTAGTTCATATAATTCAAATTTTTATCACCTGTAATATCCACATATATTTTTATAATTATTGAAATTATTATAGTTAATACATACATAAAAATAACAACCACAAATAGTAACATACAACCAAAAATCAGTTAAAAATATGCCAAAAAATAACATTTTAGAGTGTTCCTAACCTAACACATAAACTTACTCAATACGATTATGTTAAATATTTAAGTTTAAGTAATGAGCCACATAAAAAAAAAATGATATTTTCTAAAATTACAAAATATATAATTTATTATGATATTTTTATTTTTTTATGTAGGAACTTTCATAATATGTACCTTTTTCCACCTGATACAATATATCAGGTGGAAAAATTTATATATATATATATATATTATATCGTGTAGGAACTTATATTCGTCCGATGGGACGATCGCGGTTTAAATTTATCCGAACGCACACAATCACGCGTGTTGCTATAGCCTATAATATGTGTATTATTAATTTAGGGCTTAAGATTTCTTGGACTTTGAATAGTATTTCAATAATAATTCAAAACATAGCTAAGTCATAATATAGACGTTTGTTTTATAGCCATACGACTTAATATTTAAAATTTTCATATTTTACATATTTGACCATTTTTCATCTTTATGCGAATACATTAGATCATCCAATCCAAGAATTACACAACTGGTAAAAGAAGCACCCCTAATAAGTCGCATGAATTAAGTACTCAATAATATAAATTTGTTGTATTATTTTCTCATTGAATAAGTTAATTTATATAAGTTCGTAAAATGTAACATTTGAAATAGTATCACCTTTTTTTATTAAATTAAATATTTAAATAAATAAGTCCACGACATAAACTGTATTTCTGATTTTATTTGGTATCTAGAAATTATAAACTATAAAACTGTAAAAATAAAAAAGTATAAAAAAATAAGTGATATAAAGACGGGGGGACTTGAAATCAGGTAGTGGTCCGTGACGGTGAAGAATGTATAGAAGTGGTCCGTGCCTATTGTTGATTTGGGAACCATTGGATTAAAACAATAACGATGATAAACGTTTGAACACATCGACAGTTCGAACCAGAGGAACACTACGTGATTGGAATCTCAGTTGACCATCGTCCTCCGTACGCGCGAGACAAATACGCTTTTCTCACGTCGTCCGGACTAATGTGTAACACGGACTACTACACCGAGGCGAAACACAATACGTCTCAATTAAATTCCGCGGCTACGTTTCTAAAGTAGATCTCACATATTACGTACACTATATTATAAGCCCGAAAACGACCTGGGAAAAGTTAAACGACTCGGGTTCCGCTGAACCGTCATCGATTACGCTACATGTGCCGTCTAAGTAACGCATACGGAACAATGTGTGTCACATCGAATGATATTAAATTCCGGTCGGTCCGCGTGTAACTCGACAATAGCGGTTCCCGAATTAAGATCAGACCGTAGCGGAATTTCGTTTCACTGTCTTATAAACTTTGGTCGCTAATAAATGGCCTTGGTTACCGCGGTTATAGTGTTTTTTTTCCCCTCCAATTATACGATCTACCGTGTCGACTGGAAACGTTTCGAGTGACGGTACCATACTCGGTTGACGAACGTTGCGCCGAGCTATATAATTAGACGCTTTGAACTTGTTGTTCGGTTACTCGTCCGTTGTTTGAGTAATTAGCGAAAAACCGTCTTGTGTTTTTTTGACACGGAAGCATGCGAAGTCATGTCATCCATAGGTGTATACCACGCGCGATTCCACGCGCTCGTATAATATTGAACACACGATAAAATGTGTTCGCGTGATCAATTCATAAATTAAGGGTACGGGTAAGATTGTTTTCCCGGATCCGTGCGAGTAAACTATTCCAAAATCCCTGAAGCACACCTGTTTGTACGTTTCTTTTTTTTTTTATTCTTCCGAGCGATTTCATTGACCGTCACTCGGTTTGCCGACAATGTCCTCTGCCGTTGTGCGTATGGACTACACTGCAACAGTCCGTTAAGATTAAAGTGTCTTTGCTGGAATGATATTACCGTTACGGTACCCAACGTGGAATACAGTAATAACGCTGGTCGTTATGGTTGTATATTATGTATTTGTCTGCGCTTTCGGATATTAAAGAGCAGTCATTTTCACGTGGGCGGTGAACATATTATTAGTGCATGATGTGGTTACGCGAAAAAATGACGATAAATCGAGTGTAAGACTACAAAATCATTTGACTTAAACTTTAAGCCCGCCTATTGCACGCTCGTGCGCGTTCAAAAGTATACGTGTTCCGATATCACCTGCGTGAATACCTTGCGTAGGTCCTCAAGGGGCCGTGGACCAGAGTTTGAGAACCGACGTGATCTAGACGCGTCCCTCTTATGTTTAATGTCTCTTTTATTCGTTAAATTATTGATGCAGAAACATGAACATGTTTTTGCTACGGCTACAACCGTTGATATTTTCTGACCGGTTTCACGATGCTGCAGAGCAGCCAGACACCGTAAATAATACGCGATAACGGTTACTAGGTAACCATAGTAACCATATAGTAACCGGAAAAACGTATACATGATTCGACGGAAAAATGTTTGGTTAGTAATTTATCGTCGGTCGTTTTACAATAATTCCTTACATCGAGTTACTAGAGCGATAATCTCAATAGAGCAATAACAACATTGCAGCTGGATGAGACACAACAATAATGGATCACCAAGACTGTGGTACTTTGTGTTAATGAAGTTACATTTCTAGGGTCATTTCGGTTTTCGTGACTTCTATAAGGATTTGCGATAATCGCAATTCGATTATCTCTAAAAAATTAACAATTGATACACTAAATTAATAAATCGCATATTGTGGAAAATATTGTGTTACATTGCGTGTTTTATTTTCAATTTAAGAACACCACTTATACATTATAACGATACTATCAACGTTGATACAATGAGGATAGTTATCATGTATTTAGTATTATTATATATTTTTTCGATTTTATTACTACACGATGTGTTTCTAATAATAATGAACTCTTTTTTCCTAAACATAATCATATCTTAATATAGTTTTTATACAGAGTGTCTCATCGGGATTTACACATACCGATATCTCCCATGTTCATAGAGATGGTCCAATTCTTTTTTTTTTATGATCATGCCGGGACGAAATCAATATTCTTGACAATAGTTTTGGTAAATATATGTGTATTACTAAAGAAGTTTAAAACTACCTTTTTATCTTATAGTTTTTGTGAAATGCAAAGCCATTTTATAGTACTTTTTTACTGAATATTTTGATGGTTCAACTTTCTGTTTTCATCAGTTTCGTGATTTTCAATAATTTTTTTAGTTTACAAATATATAATGTAAATTATTATCACCTCGTCGTTTTTGCGATAAGGTTTGCCGATAATGTTATTTTTATTTAAAATTGTGTTTATAGTACACTATTTTTTTGTTAACTAGAAAAGTGATTAAAAATCTTAAAAATCAAGAAATTATGAAAATTGAAAGTTGAACCTTTTAGAAAGTTAAACATTTTCAAAAAAATAAGCCCTATAAAATGGCTATCTTCGAAATGTATAAAAGTTATAAAATAAAAAAATAATTAAATAGTAAAGTTAATAGATAAAATACTGTCAGAAAATTTGTCATTGCCCAGTGGTGTTCATAGAAATACTCAGAATTTAATGAACTCTATTAATACGGTAGATATCGCTTTGTATAAATTCCGGTGGGACACCATGTGTGGTCAATACTGATCATATTCATACTTACTGGTTACCAACTTAGATTTATTAATTTCTCTTATTCAGTAATATTATGTTTTGCAATAAAAACTTGTACTTTGAAATGATTTGTATTTAAAATCACAAAATTATAATTTATATGTTTCCGATATTTTCGCTTTGATTTTTATGACTTTTACTATGATAAATTACATCCTGATGATTCAGTTATAAAATCACTAAATTAATACATTGTCTCTATATAATACAACAATAATTTGCATTTTTATTGTGTTTTTGAGAACATAAAAGATTGAGAATTATCGGTTTATGTATAATAAATTATGATTCATCACATATAATACATTTAAAACTAATTATAATACCTACTCCTACTGTTTGAAATTTATGAATTTTCATTTATACATAAAATATGCATTTGGGCAAAGGTATTTAAGTCCGGTATATTTTAATTGAATAATAATGCGAACATAAACGGAGAGAAGCTTTCGTATTCTACGTTTCTATTAGTTTATTCAAACGAATAAAACATAAAAAAGGTATTTTTAAAATTAGAACATAGTTATGTCATCAGGAACAGTGTGCAGCGAAGAGATTTTTTAAGAGCTCGTGACCTGTTTTCGTTATGATATATTCATGTAAATGTGTATAAATATGTTTATAATTGTTGTAGTTAACCTAGGTGATCCATTGAATATCGATGACTATAATTTGTTCATTTTCAGCCAAACTAAAATAATATGTAGCTATTCCTTCGCATTCATCATAGAAAATCTCCTTGGGATCTTATGAATTGGATTTCCTTAATGCGCCAACTCCGTAGACTTGCGTTGATAGTGAACTGCTTCCTCTAGCTACAAGACATTCGACGGAACTGATTTCTTTCTACTTTTGGATAAAGTTGAACTATTGTGTGAGATAACTGATTGTAAATAACTTGTACAAAAATGAAACCCAAAAGTGTGATTACGTGGAGCAATGAACTTTTCTTGCATGTGGGTGAGAAAAGTTTATCCCGCCACACCTGTACATTATATGTTATACATCAAAAATAATTTTTACCGTGGACGTACTTCAACTCAGACATGTACGCACCTTGTTTACTGGAATTTTGTTTGCAAGTCTTGTCATCATGCTCTTAACATTTTCTACAAACATCTCTTAATCCCTGGAAAGTTTTAAAAGTTAACTCGCGAAATAATTTAGAACACGAGAAATCTTAAGATTTACAACAAAAAAGACTGTCCTTTTTTTGTGTTCCGTTTTAGTCTAGGCACAATAAAATATTTTCGAGTTTTGATGTAACCACTGTTTTATTGAAAATATTTTAAAACAATAATTTGTTACATAAAACGTGATATTCCATAAAGTGCAATTAATTTCATCCGAGTCCGCTGTTCTTACTAAACCACTTCAACGCGTTTCTTGATAACTTATAGACTTCCTGTTTGTCACTTTCCTGATGTTTTATTATCTTCAATTAAATTGCAATTAAATTATCCGTTCAAACGCTTATTATACGAGGGACGTTCAGAAAGTAAAGATACAAGGCTTACCAAAAATACACAAAACTGTTTTATTTAAAAAAAAATTACATAGCATTAAAGGTATATATCTAATTATTGTTCGACATAATCGCCATTAAGTACCAAACACTTTTGGTAACGTGAGATGAGTTTTTGTATGCCGGCGTCGTACTCCGTTCGCGCCACCTCCTGTTTTTGGCGCTGGGAGAATGTGTATGGTGCCACTGCATCGATTGTCTCTTGGTTTCTGACGCCGTGTAAGAAATCCAAGTTTCATCCCCTGTCACTATACTGTCCAAGAATTCCTCTCCTTGTTCGTCATGACGTTCTAAAAACATTCTTCCTGCCTTAATCCTCTTCTGTTTGTGTTCTTCCGTAAGCATTTTTGGGACCCAACGAGCACTTAGTTTCCTGTAATCAAGTCGATTCGAGATTACTTCGTGCAGAACAGATCGAGAAAACCTGGACACTTCTCGAGAAGTTCGTCGATAGTCAAACGTCGATCTTCGCAGATGAATTGTTCGACTTTTTGGATGAAATCGTCGGTCACCAAAGACGGCCGGCCGCTCCTCTCCTCATCGTGCACACTCTTTCTTCCTTCTCGAAATTCTCGTACCCATTTGGTGACGTTTTGGCGATTCATAACATCTAGTCCATATGCCTTGACAAGTCGACGATGAATTTCAATGGGAATGACTCCTTCTTGAGCGAGATATCGGATCACACTTCTCACTTCACACTTTGAATATTCAGTGATAGAGGCGGCGGTAGCGCGCGATGACTCGCCCATCGTGAAAACCTCTCACGGACAAAGAACGTAACGTACTAAAACCGTTCTGGTCTGAACTTGTTCCCAACATGTCACCGAAAGTTGCAGTAGTGCAAATGCTCGAAAAAAAAATTCCCTGTGGCCATGGGGGGCTTGTATCTTTACTTTCTGGACGTCCCTCGTATAATTTTTTGTCTTGCAACGTCAAATATTTAACATCTGTGCAATGTAAACACGTTTCAACGCGATCGTTTGGTGAAATATTGAACCATATATGTGTTTGATTAATACTCGTATGGGTCGGAATTAACAATTTATAGTTCGATTTTGCGTTCACATGTTATAATAGTTGATTCATCTGAACTCCAATGGATAAATAGTTGCTATTTGTTCCTATTATTTCGCAAATGTGGTTATTTTCTTGGACATGTTTATTAGGAAACACAAAGTAATAATTACAGAACATGCGAATATACAATAATGTACACGATAATGTACACATAATGTTGTAAATATTATAATTTATTGATATGATTGCGCAGGCTCGCGCGAACTAATTAACCTTTATTTCAACTGAAGTATTATCAAATTAATTACCTTTATATTTTAAGTCCGTTACTCATATTAATAATTACTTGGTAGCTAATGAAAATCTTCGCTGTGAAGTTAACTTTTGTATAAAACGCATAAATAACAGCGAAATCACTTTAGTATAAAACATACGACCATGAGACCACAAAATTTGAAAATTTAACAAATTATATGGACCCACCGTAGTGGGTGCTACGATAATTATAATTAGTGGTTTCTGTATATTATACACACGCATCCCAAGGAAATTGCTTTCCGACAAACTTTGTTCGCTCGAGTACGGTGTAAGTTACACACTCAATTCGACGACATAGCGCACGAGTATTGCGCATACATCCCCGCTGTTCAACGACATTGGCGCAATTTAGGTTAAATTTTTGGGCTTTAATTCGAATAAAAATAGCTGCGTAGCAGCCTCGACAAAGGTAGTAGGTGACATTAAAAATCGCTGAGGCTTATAAAAATATAGGGGTGATAAGCACCGACAAGCAACCCCAAATTGTGCCTATGCTCGACGACCTAATACTGCTAGCAGCCGAGCAGAGGGTTGGTGAAGCAGGAATGCGCATACAGTCAAACGTATTGTAGTCGGTATCACGATGGAAAAGACTATATATAATACAAGTAATGTATTGTTTCGTCTAGAAACATTGACCTTTGAGATGCGTTATACTATTTAAACTATATATAAGAATTAGTTTTTTTTTTTAAATATATTTATATTTTTGTTGAATAAAATCTTCGGCTTCTGTGACCATTGGAGGAACATAAAATTGGTTATTTTAGAATTATTTTAATGCGTCATAATAATTCACTTTTTTCAATATTGTATGTACGTTTAAATTTTATTAAAATAATATTTATTTAAAGTATTTTATATATTATTTAAAAATGATATTTATTATATCCATTTATATATATATTATATATTTATATTATATATATGGTCCCATTATTGTGTTCAACATGCTTGAGTAACAGAAATATGTTTCCCCGATACTATAATAATTAATGTATACGATAAAAAATAAAAATGTAGACATAATTGAAGGGTGTAAATATCTGCATCAGAGTCCGCGCCGCTGTCACATATTTTGATATGGAGATAATTTCCTCTGAAAATAGACTTTTATAATGCTAACTGTTGGCAGCTGCAGGTTGAACGAAATCAAAATAATTAGATTTTTCATAGAAAACTAACGCTCAATTTATAAAAAGAATTTGATATGTATTTTTTTACTTAATATTTTCAACCTCAGTGGAAACAAACTTATTACATGATATGTATGAAAAAGACGGAACAGTGCAAAAAAAAAAAAAAATGAATAAGTAAGAACGTTATTATTACGCAGTGTTTAAAGTCTTTGTTTTCAATGTTTTGATTTATTTAAAGTCATGGTCTGCAAAATAAAATGTTACAGTCGTAAAGAGAGGAGTCATGTTGAACATTGACTTGTAAAGCAATGTGGGGCTGTATTGGTTTTGCAACATCATAAATGTGATTTTTTTATTCCATTATGTTAATGGTTTTTTTTTTCTCTTGATTAGTGTAATGCTTGGATTTCGATTCACACTGGTTTTAAATGATTTTCGAACTTAACTGTCGACAACTAAGACGCAAAAACAATACAAATCACCGCGTGACCGATCGCTAAAACAAAACTATAACTTATAATGTGAACAGAGACGATATCGCAATACGGCTTCATAAGAATAAGTATATAATGAACATGGACGATAAATGCGCTACCTATCGACTATCGGGTACATTTCCGAACGGAAAGATTATAGCATTATTGGGCCCGTGGGCACCGTATATATTATCAAAGTCGGGCAAGTTGACTAATTTTTTGTAATGTTAATAGATAAATGTCAGTTAAGTTTCCAAGTTTAAATAAAAGATCACAAGTTCAATACAAAAAAAAAAAAAATCCCATAACTACGTTGAAAATAAATATATACCTATTGTTTAATAGATAATATGTTATTTATATTAAGCTATTAATAATGCGATGTAAGTTATTTTGATCCTTATTGAAATTCAGGAATTGTGCATTTAAAACATTCACCATCATAATTTCGATTTTTTTATAGGAAGCCATAATTTGTGCGAAAAGTGTACTTTAAATGTTTTGATCTCTTGAATTGAAATTCGGAAAAAAATGAACGTAACGTGTAACTTTAAAAGAGATTACCTGTGCTTAATCAATTGACTGACTGCAATTATACCATAATATATATAGCATAAGAGGTAAATGTGTGTACCTCGTCAAGTTAAAAGTTACTTTAAAAAACAAAATGAGATCGTTAAGTAACTTACTTAACTTCAGCTTTTCCGAGTCGCCTTCAATACCAAACACTGTTGAAAATCGATTTTGAGTATACCTAATAGTTGTACGCGCGTGTGTTTGTGCGAGATACCGCATCAGTCATGGGTAGGCGTTTTTATTAAAACGGACGTAAATCACCGTCGGGGATAAGTGACTGTGCGGACGCGTAGGTACACCTTCTGTACCGTTATTCCGGTGGTGGGGGGGGGAGGGGAAGATGTAAAAAAAAGCACGAAATACGTTTAATAATAATAATTATCCAAGTTCATCATAATATCCGTGCGGGGAAGATCGATTATCGGGCATACACCCCGGTGTAGTGTAAGGATGCGCGGTGACGCCGGGGGCATCCGCAGCCGCCCATCAATTTCGAGAAGGATATAATGCATAATATCAAATGACACTTTTGAACATCCGATCGCACGCACGCCGCGGCGGCGGAGGCCTCCACGCGGTATCTAGAGCGCGACGAGTTCAAAATGTTCGCGATAATATATTATGACGACGCGCGCCGTGACGTGTCTATTCGGTAAAAAACGGAATATCAATTATGTACGTGTAGTGGCAAGGCTTTCGAGACTCGCGGATTTATGCCGAGATTGCCTCGAGACGTTAGTCTCGGAATGTCTATCAAGTCACTTTTCCGTGCCCTTGTACGTCCGAACCTCGAATATGTTGCGGTCGCCTGGGACACCACCACGTGCCGCTGATAATCGTCGACAGCTACCGAAAGGGTCCGGCGTAGGGTTTCAAGAGTTGCGAGTCATTTGTTGAAAATCTCCTGTGAACACAAGAATTATTCTCCGGTTCCGAAAATGCGCTCAGCCCATCTTCTGTCGTCGAGCGTAGGCGTTCCGCCTAGGGAATTTCTTTCTCGCACGGGCATCTGTCAACCAGGGTGGACTCTACTCTGTCCTTATCTCGTTGCTATGCTTTAAGCTTTCTCGGCGTTCTACCAGATCTACTATCCCTGTTCCATCACCAATTACATGCGAAATGAGCCCGTCTTGAGCCAATGCAGATCCAGCTAATTTCACTGCTGTACTTTTGTACCTTAATTTTCAGTACAAGATTATGTTACCGTTTGATTTGGCTTATATTTTCTTGATCGTAATCGTTTATTATGTCATAAGGAGTGTTGCTCGTATATAATATGTAGTAAATAAATACATATTGGCATACACTGCTCTGAGCACGATGACGTGGTTGCGGGCCACTCGTTGGATAAACAAAATATAGATTTTATCATTCTACAGTGTACACGCTTAAGTCCGTATACTAGCGTGGTCGGCACGTGACCACATAAGTTTATTTTTATTTTCAAAAAAAGCGGGTCACCGATTGGTTGTAAATCAAGTGGACCTTTGATATCTCTACGTCTCTAAATTGATCATGTTGAGTAAAAAAGATATGGATAAGGTATTGACATATAATATGCAATTATATTATGCAATTCCGTTTTCGAGTATTACGAGTTGCAGTAATTATTGTTATTATTATTATTTGCTATGTTATAAATATTATATTGTGATCACTGATCATCCTTTTGTTAAAAATAGAATATTATTCACAAACTATTCAATTAATTTATAATGAATATTCAATTTATTCACTAGTTAAACCACTCAGAATAATTTTTATTTTTTATTCACTACTAAAGCTATTTAAAATAAAATATTATTCTTTATAACAGTCAGTTATACATGCTTTTATATTTTATTCATCATTTTGATTCGTTTCTGCCTAACTCTGAATTTATCTAGTACTGACTCGTAACCAGTATTACCATTGATCATGGTATAAATAAATAATTAATTTTTTTTAACGAGATCAAAAAAACTTGTTATTTAATGCTTGTATTTATGATAGATACGTGTTATTTGTGCGATAGTACAGATACGTGGTATTTGTGTGACAATACAAATATTTTAATTGTATCTACACAGGGCGATGGTGATTTGCAATAGCACATGTGATTTGTGCCATCCGCAGGTAGTAAATGTTACATTTTATTATATATTTAGCTCCTTCTCATTCTCTTTTTTACGGATGTAATCAAATTTTAAATCCGTAAAAAAGTGAAGTTGTATGATATATATATATAGATTTTTGTTTTGCGTTGCATCTTTTCATACACAATTTTAAATTTGATTATTTCATCGGTGTGAATGAAATGATCTGTTTTTAAATGTTGAAAATGTAACAAGCGCAGGCAAGCGAATGGGTCATATGATAATATTTTAAATTACCTAAATCCTATTCCCCTTAGAGACAGGCGCTCAAAATTGCTTTCTAAATGTCTCCATAAATTAATTTCTGGTATGATTGATTGTCCAGATATACTTTATTTAATCAGGCTTAAAATTAATTCCTTTAACACTAGAAATTCCGAGCTTTTTATACTATCCTGATAGAAACTTTATGTGAAATCGTCCTGCTAATCTGTTAATGATTTCAGGTAATAGTATATTCACAATAATTGTTTTATGTATCTCATTGTATACCACACCAATTGTATTATTAATTGTAATCTCTAACCTTTGTGTTAAACTATTCCGTACAAGGAAACTGTCCGTTTAATTATTTTAAATAAATAAATAAGTACATTTTCCTAGCGTCAAATTTTGAAAAAAATGCATAACCTAAGCATATAGAAATGGGGTGTTCGTAACTAAGATATCGCCCAGTTACTAAATGCCCGTATAATAGTTTATCCGTGAACTGAAAAACTAGGTAAAAGTAAAGCGGAAAAGCTGTTAAAGTATAGCCACGAGGGTGTGATCCGGTTTTAATCGACGCGATATCTACGTGGAATCATTTCTCATACGCGCACCGCGTGTGTACGTTCGAATTTCGAATTTCGGTCGCAGTTAATTTGCTCGAGTGCATTAACATTCACACAGGTGCGATATTCTTCGGTAACATTTCATCCCGAGAGTTTAATTATACGCCACCGTGGGCTCATTCGACGTGTGTATGAAATTTAAATTCAAACCTATCGCGGGGCCGGCGCACCTGTTTCGATAAGAATATTGTATTACTATTATAATAAGGCGCGCTGCGTCACAACAAACACTCAACTGACCCGTACAGTCTCCGTACGAAGGGTAAATGATTTCTTATCTTTTACAATTATAAGATATAATCATTATTTTAAATATATTAACGCTGACGATACCCGAAGATAGTTCTTTGTTTTAATCACACGATGGAAGCGACGAGAGCGAATAATTATTGAAAAAAAATAATGCTACGGTCAACATTATGAATTATGATCATAAAATACATATATGGATATATCATATATAACTGTAATACCATTCAATCACTCGCTGATCAGCGTATAGTCTAATCTAACAATTATCAAACGCATTCATTTGAAATTTTCAGGGAATTCACTTATTACTGTTTATATAGGTGCACTAAGGGTTGAAACCGTTTTGGGCTCGTGGCTAGATTTATACATTTTTGATTACATAGGAAATATTGTATTTTCATTGATACTAGTATGTAAGTTAATCTATATATATTAATAAAAATAGATTTCTTGAGAATATTTCAACGCTTTTTTCGAGCTACATTTTTTTACATCAAAATAGGTAAATAATTAATCAACAATAACTGTTGACGGCATCTAAAGAGAAAATTAGGTATTCTCGTTTGCAATGCACAATAGAATCTATTAATGGGAAAATGTCGATCTAGTAATTTCTAGAATAATGGGGAATTCGAAAAGGGATAGAATAACGGGTGTGGTTAGTCGGAATTAAACAATTTAGGAAAGGCAGGAACAAAGGACAGCCAATTTTACCAAATAAAATGTTTGTGAAATAGGAATAATGAGCCTGTTCTCGGCTTGAGTGTCGAGGATGGCAAGAGCTTGTTTGAAAAGGAAATAACGTCGAAAGGCCGGGCAAGGGATTATGGTGTGTAGTAGAGGAATTTATTTCAGACCTTAAGCGATATTTGCACCAAAGTAGTGAAAGATTAGTCCGATGGAACGATACCATATTCGAGAACGAGTAAAACCAAATCGGGATTCGGGGCATGGCTGGTGAACCTATGGTACGCATATCAAAGCAGATAACATACTTGTTCGTTCATGAAATGATAATGACACTAACACAGTGTAGTCCAAAACATTTTAAGTATAAATTTTAATTTATGAAATTTAAAATAATTATGAAACCTCACTCATAAAATATTACGACAAAATGCAAAATGTATTATTTTAATAAACTAAAATACGTATTTGGTGGTATAACGTGCATTTGTTATAAAAGCTTGTTATTTAAATTTGGGTACTTAAATAAATACGGTACACCGATGTAAATACATTGCTTTAAGCGTCGTGACAAGAGAAAATCAAAGTGAAAAAACAAATTGATGTAACATAATACACCTAAAACTTTTTAATTACATTAAGTCTGATATTTTTATAGTTCATAGACACGCACGGAATGAAAAATATGGAAATCACAACATAATGTATTTTCAAAATATCATCATCATGTTTGAAATATTAAGTGATGTGTAATGAGATGTGACAAAATTATAACGACAACATCGATTAAGTATATTAAGCAGCTGATGAACTTTACAATGTTATGATGGAAATATTATACATTTTAATTTAGGCTTTTTTTCACTTTTATTTTTAGAAGAAATGATCACTGCAATATTATTTTTTTTCGTCTTATAAATTATTGTTAACAATTATCATAAAAATAAATGCTTGACTGTACAAAAGTACAATAGAACGTGTTCAATTGAAGTAAAAACAAAATGCTGAAACCATCAAACACGAATTGGCACAAATAAAGTCTCAAGTAAATATATGATAATAAATCAAACCGAAAACGGCTGACCTTTGTGACTTCGTGAATATTAAATCAAATAATTGTATATAGCACGTTAGAATTACGGTAATCCAAACTTGAGTTATTAACGTTGACTTATTGTTTATCAAGTGTTCAATCAAAACCAATTCACTCGAACACTTATATTATTATATTATTCAAAACACCCACATAGTAAAAATGTATATTCTATTAGAATGAATATTTTTCTCGTTTTTTTTTTTTATTTTCAAGTGTGTGTTGACTCATAAGCAGTTTTTTGAGTTGATTTGCGCTAACATTTAACTCAAAAATAAACTTATTATTGCGGTTGAGTTTGTTTTGCTTTTAGTACAAATATTTGCAGGTTTATAAATAAATCCATGTATTTATTTTGCCACGCGGGAATATTTTCGAAAACATGTTCGATAGATATTCTAACTATATCCGGTGTTTAAGATGTTTAAAATTTAATTATGGACTTGACGTTCGTTGTCACTATTGCAATATGTACGGTCTAATAAAACACTGTAAATTGTTGTCTTTGATATGTTTAAAAATATTTAAGGAGAGACAAAGTATAATTTCGTTTTTTTTTATAGAGAAAAAGTGTTAGAGGAGAAAAGATGAGATAGAGTTTGAATAATAATTAGTTATTACACTAAATTATGAAAAAAAAATTATAAATTCTTATTTTTGGCTTTATAATAACAAATATTATTATAAACTCCCTTGGACTGGCCTTTAAAGCAATTGTATATGTTACATCCGAAAAGCAAAAACCTACTCATAACAACCACGGCGAAGAGGAAAAAAACTTCCTAAATTATATTATGCACCCGGCTCGGTGTTTATGACGACGCAAAAAATGTAATGTTAAAATACCATTACATTGTCAAGAATTTACTGCCGGTGAGATATTGTATGAGTAACTAACCCGTTTCATCGAGTATGTTCCAAAGACTGAGCCATTTTTCTGCACGAGTCTTCTACGGGTTAAAGGATAAAATAAAATATGTAATTTTAGCGTCTTATAAGTTATACGCGACGATGTAAATACCTACAGTTTAACGATTTATACCTACGCTCGACGAACGCGAGCGCTTGCGCACCGGACAGTCCGGGTAAGCAGTCGAGGAACCTGCAATACATTTTTTTTGGCATGTTCTTCATACGGATACACTTTACCGTATCCATACGATTTTACAATGTTAAAACGGTTAAAAAAAATTTCGGTTTCGAACTGAGAGTTGGGGCAGTCGTAGATGAACGATAATAATATAACGAAATTCATCGTTTGCACTGTAACTGCTTATTAATAACTATTCGAATGTAGATTCCGGTTACATATCTTATTGGAAATTCAGATCCCGATGATCTATCACAGTATGTTGACAACCATCGCACGATCGTACGGTTTCAATCTCAAATATTTCATAAAAGGGGACCGAATTAACTGGTATGCATTTCAAGTGTGATAAACTCATCAAGGGTTCAAATAACTTACAATGGTAAATAATTCATGATTTGTTATTAGAACTCCCTAATTAAGTAAACTTAAGGGACGTTATTGGTTCGTTAATGTCGAGTGAAGTAAATTATTCATCAGGCACTATATTATTTGGTGACGGAACGTGGCGCTTAGACCCGCCTAGAAACGAGTAGCTATACGCCATCTAACGTATGAGCTGTAGCAGATTTGAAATTATATTAGTAATATTATTATAATACTACAACCAGTGATATCGCGATAAATTATACCGGGCGTCGTTACAAAGAGGGGTACTCTTACCACCCTAGTCCAGAGAAAAATTTTCGGGTCGGTGCTGTTATCGTTTAGATACCTCGAACTTGTATACGTTTTTAAACGTGCGTTAACCAGTTGACTCAACAGCGTATTAGTCGTGCATCGTTATGTAACGAAAAGCATTCGTGAGGTAACAAATCCCATTGCCGCACGCTTAAAACTGCGGCATATTGAACACGTAATAAAACTATTTTCAGCCATTGGTAATTTTCAATTTTTTTTTTTCTCCGATATAAAATAAAATATCAATACGGCGAGAGGAGCGACTTTCCTGCGTGGAATGCCGTTTCCAACGATTTCACGGGTGTTTGAGCGAGTTTGGAATCGTGCGAAAATGTTTTTACGACGGGACGTATACATGTGACTATTCTGCCTATGCGATAATACATAAAACCAAAAGTCTAAAGATTTTGAAGTCGTACACTTCAATATTTTAGCCGACTTCAATGCGATTTGTACGTGGCACTTTGTGTCGCCGCGCAGTGAACTGCTGGCAGCAAACAAATGTCTTCAACGCGTATGTCATGTATATATATATATAAGTATATACAGGAACCGACGGCAGTCGGGACATATATATATATATATATAATGTATTATTCCCCGAGAGAGAACGAATCTATTTCGAATCGGAAATCCGTACAACTGACTGCGCCGTGTCGGTTTAATGGTGTAACGTGTGTATACAATAATTTTGCGTTTCGTTTAAAAACATGCGAAATGCACAAAAGGTGTGCTTTTGTTAAAAATGACGTACCGGTGATTACAATCGTCCGTCTGATATTGCTTCGGTTGCTCGGCAATAAAACGGTGGTTTTCCCTTTGTGCAACCCCCCGCGGCAAGAGGCGCAGACTGCACCGAGGGTTACGACGAAAATGTACCGATTCCGTTGCGTTCGTCGTGCTCGTTGAAATTGCGTGCGCGATTAATCGAAGAAATATATTATTACTATCGTATGTTATTACCGATGTCGATAGAAATATACAAACGAAAGTGCAGCGAATACAATATTGTTAAACCGCCGTAGGTACGCGGTTAATTGCCATAACAGATCTGGTGCTGTATAACAGTACGGTTAATTAAACATCTCACTCGGTCATTATTCTGTGGATCTCTATCTTATCATAATATTAGACATAAGATGTTCGCTATTGTTTTTTTTTCTTGAATTGTTTGAAGAATAACATATAAAACTATTTCCATAAACGTTTTAATTACCTAATGGACTTCTTCCATCTGTATACAATGTTTTTAACTTAGTTATCATCAATTAACCTACAATGGTCAGAAATGTCAACGTTGTTCGGTAATACATTTGATAGTAATACAACAACGCAAATGTACATTTAACACTATTGTTGTATTAAATCAATGTATTAAATGTATTAATCAAACCGTTCAATCGATTAAGGATTTTTAACATTGATAATATGTTTTTGGACTGGAAATAACTAATTTTTTTTCGATAAACCTCACGTAACCGATTTACCGTAACGCTACTATAGAAACGATGCACCGTAGTAAACACAATGCTACTCTCTTAATTTAGAATTGCAGTAGAAGAAATATATATTAATAATATACCTATCGTATTTTGTTAATATCCAAAAAAACGACACGCGAATTTTTCTTCAGATTTTACATAAGAACAAAGATACGTCGTGTTTTCATTTTTTTTGTTGTATCGTATTTTATTTTACATAACACATTTAATGCAAAATTACAGAACAAAGCCAATTCCAACTCAACCACCGTTTCTAGTACGAGCATACCGTAGTCCGCTGGACCTGACACGTCCGTTTATTACACGTCAACACAAATGTACGCGAGTTTTCGGAGCTGCTATACCGTTTAATTAATTTGAAAAGACCGACCGTTAGGACCGATGTAACCGTGTCAGGTTTAGCACCGAGTCTTTAATTGACGGTAAACGATGATATACCTTATAACGTAGACCGGCCGTTTCCGATGATACCAAATGCGCTTACTCTCGTGGCTAATAAACGATCTCATGGGCGGTAGGTACCGTCGGTAAAGTTCTGTGTGAATAAAAAATATCGTACTCATTAGTGACCAGCTTAATTTTAGAAGGTTAAAAGATATCATAGCATTCCGCGGCTAGACTTTTAATCCTGTTTTGTATTTTACACTCAACAAAACCTGCAATAATTTGTGGAAACGTTTTAGTGGTTGTGTACCGTGCACTCGCGTTTAACACGTCGCGTTTACACAAGCCCGACCCTTTACCTCATTTTAAAATAATACGCTTCGGAACGGGAATAATCGAGTTGGGTCCCTTTGCAGTGACCTGCGGCAGCGCTGACCCTCCTCCCTCTACCCGCATTAGAAATACTGCACTTTTGTTTAAAAAAACCCATGACTCCTTGTTAGACATTGCGGATCTTATGCATGTATGGTTATCGTCTATGGATCGTCTGGTAACGGATATGACCTCTCGAAAAATTATGTCCTCATCGGGCAGCATGTTACACTGTCCGCGGTGTGAAGTACACCTAAGCCGCGCATACACTAGACCCGAACCGGCCGGACCGACCGAACCGAAAAAAAACAAAATACCGATTTAATATGTGAGTGCATACATTTATACCGAACCGATTACCCGACCCCAAAATTGGATAGGTTTGACTTTCAACCGTTCAGACATGTTTGAATTTATCGGCCGAAAACTGGCGATACTATACTCATAAAGTAATATTTATGAATTAAATTGTTATTCATTTTTAAAATAATTTGATCTACCACTCATTATCGATCATTTCACATTTGGTGTTTTGATAACATCGTTAAAGTGTATTGTGTACCTACATAGCTATGATTATTATTTATTTAGTCTTATTGAGTATTTTGGTATGAATGTAGTCTGTAGAAACAATGAAGTGTGATGATACTATCAGTAATCGACCATTTCACATTGATTTTACGATGTGTAGTCGAAACGTAAGTCCAGGGATATGGGCACCCAAGAGAGCGTAGAGGAGATCAGTTTCTTATGTCATATACACAAAATAAATAATTAGTGAAAAATACTTGTCGTCATGTGGTTGGATCAAATTAATAATAATTAAAACTACTGGGTATAGTGGAAAAATCACATTATTGATAATGTACAGACTTATCGATGTTTATTTAATCGTTATAAGATTTGCATTGCTTTGAAACAAAGTATAGGTACTTCCATCTTTCACTTTCTTATACTTTGAAAATCGAACGAAAAATTTGAATTTCATATGAGATTTTCCTGAAAGCATACGTATAATGATCAGATATGGTGCGTCGTTGGATCAGATATACTTGAAACTCTTGAAATGTAATTGAAAAGCGAAATTTTTAAATACTGGTTTTGTATTAAATGCATAAGTATAGGAACAATTTAAAATATATTAAATTTATTGAAATTATTTAATTTTGATTTGTTTTATAAATTAAAAGTACAAAAGTGTTAACTTAAATTGAATACATAATTTTTTTTGTAATTCATGTAAATCATATTGTTTTCCAAATGTTTTAAAACTGGTCTTGGTAAAACATATTAACGATGAAGTACATCATTTGATTGTAATAAAACTATACAGACAAATTGTAATAATCGCGCTGAAAAAGAAGACGAAGTGTTTAAATGTATTTATTTTTACTCTAAAATTAAAATGCATCCTACAAAAAATAGTTCAGAAAAGTTGTATTATAACGATAATTTAAACTTAGTGGATAACATTATAATGAAAGTTGTTGTTTGTTTAAAATTAAATGTTTATCGAGTAACTAATATATAAATATAAAGCAAATAAAAAATAACATAAACTTTTATTTATATTTCAAATGTATAAAAATATTGTTAAACAATAACTATAAATAAAATTCGAAGTCAGATAAACGTTGCGCGATTATTATTTGAAAATCATCTTGAAAAACGACTTAAAAAAAAATTCTATGGAAATATTTTAGTTTTTATTTCATATTTTTATTTTAGCAGAAAATAAATTATTTATTTATTTTTACAGGTAACTGGTAGAAAATGTAAACAAACCTAAGAATTTATTTAATTCCTCATTTGAAACGATCTAGATTAAACTAAAATTGAAGTTAATATTTTTTGTTGCACATTCCATTTTGAATATTAAAATTGAACAAAGTACTATGTTTATAAAACTGTAGTTTTACAAAAGCACTTGTAAGGAACATTGATTTTTAAGTAGTAAACAAAAAAAAATTGCACTGTATATTACTAAGTAGACAAATCATTGCATTTATTTGTGAGAACAATTTTTCTCTCAGTTGTTTGAACTTTATAGAAAAAGTAAAAAAAAAATGAGCAATCGTTTTCTATTTTCAAGAACGTATATTATCAAAACGGTGTAGCAATAAAATTATTAAAAAAACATTTATTTGATCATTTGAGGGGCAATAATGTTCATGAAAAGCGACATCTTACGTCGATGTGAAGTCAAGTCTAACGTTTCCACTACCTTCGACCTACTTACAACTCATGGATGGGTGATCATACGTGTAATTTTTGTCACACGGCGTGATATTCCTTCTTTTGGCATTCGGTAGAATGATAGAATGAAAAAAAAAAAAAACATTTTTAGTATTATTTTACAGCTCACGAGTTTACTACATCCAATACCAAAACCATACGAACATTTAATAAAAAACGCTTTTATGAATACATTGATTTATAAGTCATCAACATAAATTTAAACGTAAAATTTGTTCGAAATATTTTTTAAAATATTTGTAAAATGTCTACAAAAAAACCGGAATAGTATTTTAACGGTCTAAATTTTGACAAAGTTATGTTTTAAATGAAACTTTGGACGCAGTCTTACCATCTGAAAACGTGTTTATAGTGAAATTTTCTAATCTACATCCACGTAGCTACTACGCTAGAAGTCTGAATAACGTTTTACCATCAGTCGCAATTGCCATACCACGAACGCTCATGGGCGGAACAAGGACCGAGTCACCGAGATTCGACTAAACGATCATGGTACATATACATTACTAGATGGGGTTTATATCCTTTTGAATTTCACTTCAAAGAATCCCCATAGGTCACAGCACCGAAGGAACGTTTCGTATTAAATATAGGTACGTTAAGAGGACGCCGCGGCACCCGCATGTGTTGTCTCCGTCCTACAAACGTACAGCGTAGCAAACTCGCGTTCAGTAGTTCAAATTATGTAGCGCTGTCGTTATACCTTTGCTATATTGGAGTAAACGTACTGACCCGTTATCAAACATAAAGCGAAGAACACAATACCGTCTACGTTTTGTCGGCGTTGACTTTTAACGATATTTCAATTTCCAAGCTATGTGATGAGTACGTGAAATGTTACGGTTTGAAAAACTCATGACTATATTGTAGCCTAAAAACGAATATGAACACGGTTCGCTCTGACGTCACAGCACTGCCGAACGCGAATTCGCCGTGTTGGACCTACGTCGGTTTATCCGGCGCGGCGTCCTCCGGACGCAGCTTTGATAATTTATTCACAAAGGTGTTTTCACGGGACCCGGATGACGCGTGTAGGTACGTTCCGCGGGAGGATGAACCGCGACCGGTATAACCGCACGCAAATGTAATACCGTTGTGCTCCGCCGGTACGTTAAGTAATGATAATATCGTACGATTACCGTATCATACCGCGTATACCGGGTACTGTATAATGAACCCGCGGTACTACCCGCCGCGGGTAGATATGATGACTCGGAATATTGCGCGTAGCTCTTACCGGGAATCAAACGCGAATCGTTATTAGTCGGCGGCTCTACAACATTACGTATAATCTAATGCGCGTTCCCCGGCCGTGTACGCAAGGCCGTAATATATAGCTTAGCGGTAACAATTTTCTCGGTAGAAACCAATTAGCAGTGCCGACAACGGGCTCGGGTGAAACGATCCCGCGTATTGCAGACACGACATAACAGAGGGCGTGCGCGTATGTGGTTCTGGGGCTGGGGTGGGGGGTCCGAGGGAGAGAAAAATACGCGTGTAAGTGTATAATGATATTCAAATGAGGTGCTCCATACTTTTTTATCGCGCAGATATCCATCGCGAACACGTCGTCCACAGGGATGGAACGCGCGTGCACCCCGTTATTTCGCCGTAAGCTAGATGGTTCCGGAGGGGATGATGAGTCGCGATACCATCTTAGTTCTTACACCCGTATCAAACGTATGCGTACGATGCGCGCGGCGTACATGGTTTTAATTTCGGTTCGCCCGGCTTAAGCTAATGACCGCCCAGGGAGGTGTTTTGTATAATATTGTGAAAACCGAGTGATAGCGGCGCGATTCGTTGCTTTGATATTTTCCTCGGCAATAGTAACCCGCGGCCTCGACTCGACATCGTTATTGTTCGCCCGACGTTATTTCTCAGACGTTTTCTCCGGCCCCGTCCACGTTTAATACGTTTTACGCGTTGTCGGATTTCCTGTACCGGACCACATCCGCGTCTCGGCCGCACGTACGGATACACATTTAAATACTATAGGTTCGACGTACGAACAGCGATCGCGTTAATGTATCTCGTCGAAATTGTCGTTATAAATTTAAGTTCTTTACGCGTCACGGCTTAAGGGGTTCAAACCACCCTCTAGAATTATGGATGTTTCCCTACACGGTTCACAAGATTATTATTATGAATAAATATATAAAGCATAAACCCCTCCCCACCATTGAAAAAAACCCTCGTTATTCTGGGTACGCCACTGGTTCGACGTTTATAAAACATTACACCGACGGGGAACAAAAATGAACGCTAAACTACAGTTTCCTCATCGTGGTCTTGTAAAAATATTACGTAGCGGAGTTGCCATCACAAGTATTTTAAGAATATTATCCAAGCTAGTACATAGCGATTCGTTTACGTGCAAAACGGTAAAAAGCGCCAAAAACGTCGCTCGTAACCCGGTACGGTATGCCTTTGTTTATTTTTATATGTGAACAACTGAACACGGATGTGAAATCGAAGTTTTGATCTGCGTAACATTCGTACCGCATGGAAATTTCAATAATATTTCAATTACCTTTATACATTATTCCGACTTCCGACCCAAACGCATTTCTCTGTACGTAGGCATAACGAATGAAACGCACGTTCAATACGATTGCCACGACGGGTTTTTGTTTCCACATTAATTCTTTTGTGTTATTTAAACATGGAATCGGGTTAAAGGGAAAAAAATCCATGCGTACTAATTGAGTTCAACGTATACGTAGGTATATTTAAATTTTTTTTTCGCTCCACTCGGCACTCGTGAAATGTTGTTCAAATATTTGCAATAATTATCCACCGTTGGATTTTTCCATTCCGCTTACAAAATTGTGACTGCATCCTGAGTTTTTTTTTTCTTTTATATATAATTTCGGGTTTAGAGTAAAAATAAATCGTCCGAATCACCCGGAGAAAAACCCACCTAATGTTTTTTTCACAATTCAATCGGTAATTCTTGACAGGCACATGGTCGTTACAATAACAACGATAGTAAAACAGTGAACATTTATACATGAATATAGGACGGACTAAACGTTTGTTGGGGCCCATCGGTGAATAACGTTTGTTACCGAATTAACGTTTGGAAATTATATAAAATTAATTCGTCGAGAATTTGTACCAAGCTTTTACGGACGACATTCTCCCGTACGTATAATGGCGTCAGTTAAATTAAACTAAAGCGTGGGCGCGCTTGTGTGTGGACGTGAGGTCATTTATAGTATTGTATAGCGTTTTTCGTTTCGACAGAGATCGTTATAACGGTAACTATACGGCGGAACCACTATTATAATATTCAATTTAAATTTCTGTACGAGTTTCATTCCATTTTTTTTTTTTTTTAACATGTCACGTATCGTTTTTGTCATCTGACATCAGAGTACAAAAAAAAAAAAAAAAACAAAACACGATATCTGCGAATATTAATTTAATTTGTCTGGTATGTATGTTATATGTATAATAAATGTCTTATTGACGACGTTCATATTATAATGTAATACGTTTTTAAATCCGTTTTCGCCAAAGGTACCTTTATAAAACCATATTTTGAACAGAAAGAGTGTAATATTATAGAACCGTAGTCGGCAAATGTTGGTAACAGTATTCTGCTGCAGGCTCCTGTAAACCGAACCAATACCAACCTAATTCAAGTTACGCGACACGTGGTAAATGCTAGAAGTACAAGGCGTTGAAATGCTATGATATACATTTGGGGTTCATTTTTCAAACGGCACGTCTTGGTGGTTCAGCAACGTCTGCGAACAGAGAGAAAAAAACACGAAATTAGTGAACATACAGCTGATGAACGACGAATATTAATTATTGTATACGTTATAATCCGACTCGAGTTCGTCGTCACTGTCCGGGAAGTACGTCGTAATACGTTCGACCGTTATTTTCGCATAATAAGCAGTGGACCCCGGCAGCCAGTGCGTGAAATACAAATACTGCGACAGTCGACTGTGGCAGGATGTTCCACCGGGACTAGCACAGAGCTAGTCTCTCGTGTCAATAGGGTTAATCAAATTCTGTTTTTTTTTTTTTATATAAACATCCCTGGACGAAGGAAATTTTGTTGACAATAGTTTGGAAAATATAAGGGTATTACTAAAAAAGTTAAAAATTTAACTTTTAATTCTATGATGTTTATACATTTCAAAGATGGCTGTTTAATAAGGCTTATTTTTTTGAAAATGTTCACGGTTCAACTATCAACTTTCATTAACTTCTTGATTTTAAATAATTTTCCTTGCTTACAAGAAAATATTTGACTATTAACACAATTTTAAATAATAATAAAATTATCGGCAAGCCTTATCAAAAAAATAACTAGGTGACAGGTGTTAATAATCACCATTATTTATTTGAGAACAAATAAAATTATTAAAAATCATGAACCTATTGAAAACTGAAAGTTGAGCCGTCGAATTTTTTAGAAAAAGAAATTGGCTGTCTTCGAATTTCACAAAATTATAAAATAAAAAGTGAATTTTTAACTTCTTTTAGTACACTTATATTTAATAAAGTATTGTCAACAAAATTGCCTTTGCTCAGAGATGCTACAAAAAAAAAAGAATTTGATTGTCTCTATTAATTATATAAAATAAAATTTACCGTGTAAATCACGGTGGTCGGTGAGATACACTGTACGTATTTGTCTAAACCTCGTCTTGTCAAAGAATAAATACCCTACCAATAATAGTAACCCTCCCTGTATAGTATGCGATCAATGGGGTTCGATATCGACACCAACAATTAATATCGAATGCAGATATATTACCCTGGCACCCCTAAGTCGAAGTATCCAAATATTTTTTCCATTAGTTGTACTATTTTGTACTAAAAATTTCAGGAATTTTTACCCAAATATTTATCACTTAAAATCGATATTTCAATTGTTGGTCCCGGGATAACAAGATCGATTTTTATGGGATAATTTTTTGTGTTCAAATTCTGAAATTGTTGGCACACATTTGTACTAATTATGGTTCAGTATTGTATTTATTATATTTAGTATTCATTATGGTTCAGGAGAAAAAAAAATCTCGATTTTGTGGTTCCAGGGCAACGTACTTCATGTCTAATACAGATAAACCACTGGCCATCAAGGATCGCGGCATGAGAAATCTACGACTCTGCGTCTCGAGGTTGACACGTTTATAGCGATTTGTTTAATTTTATATCAAAATATAGATAATATATGATATAGTATTTAATGTCCGTAAGCTCGCAGTGTCGCGATGAAGATATGATATTAGATTTTTGGAAAATTGTGACGGGTAAGGTGTATCTCCTTTGCAAATAATAAACCTCCCCGGGCGTGCCTATGTACTATACTAGTACGTATATTATATACATTTATACCAGTGAAAGGGGCCTAAAAATCCAATATCATCTTACTGCGAGTTTCTTCGTAAAATGTAATATAACAGTACCTCATATTTTAACATAGCACGTTATCCGTGTTGCAGCCGTACGCGGTTTATTCCTTTTGTTTTACTGACTACAATTATTGGTCAAGCGAACTGTGGCGAAATTGCCTCTCAGGCTGGTCACAACTCCCGTAGATCCGATGTGCATTTTTTTCCTTTCAAATCAATATTCAATCGAGTTCAAACGTTCTCGCGAATTTATTGGGACTGAAAAATATCGTATAATAATTATACTTCGCAGTGCGGGAGAAAACGTTTTATATCTTTTTGTAACGCGTTCGACCAAAACTCGTTAGTATTTATGACTTTAAGCTATATCGGTTTTATAATGTTTTTTTTTCCTCTTATTTTCCCCAAAAAACCGCTGTAGTAAAAAGCTCGAAATCGTACATAAACCGAGTAATGACTTCCATAAATCCAATGCTGAACTCATATTGTAAATAGGTCGCGTCTTAGATTTTGAACGAAGTGCGAGCGTTGAATCGGTAAAACCGTGTCCGTTTTGGTTTTCTGCGCACACGAAAATCTTACGTTATAGACCGTACTCACGACCGGAGCGTTCCGACGAGAGGTAATCGGTATTAATATATTTGCATAGCAGTTTATTATTATGTAAAAAAAAAAAATTGCATTCCGATTGATCATAGCATAATATACGCATATGTATGCCGGTTACATCTGAGATTTCGCATTCGACCGCGCTGGACCATTTACATATTTGTAACAACCATATATGACTTATCTATATTGCTCGTACTGCGAGTCTCTCGTGGGTCTCATGCGCACGCGCGTGTAGTATATATTATATACTCTTGGGTTACTTTTTGCACCAAACGAAATTTATGAGTTTTCCCACGGCTTTCCGCTGCGCTTCACGTCCCTCATTCACGCCCTCGATCGTAACGCCAGGCGATTTTTCGTTATTTATGTCTCATCGTTTCTCATTGTTATATCGCTCGGACCGTGGTAGTTTTGAATAGCCATGGTTTCGTACTACCAATTTTTTTAAACGCTAAACATCGATGGCTCTCGTCAGGTGACATCATTCTATTTTTATACACGTGTAATTATAATTATATTTCACTGCTAGCTACACTCTGCACTTGATATATTTTCTTATTATTTTTCATACCATTATTATGGTTTATTTTATTTTAATATTAATAAATATTTTTCGTATAGCTAGAATTATAATATTTCTTCGTATATTTGAATAAGCTGCTCGTCACTCACTCTACGGTTAAATAATTCAGTGTTTTTTTTTTCAGTTATCTAGAACTTTATAGTAACTTGAAATTATTCAAAAATATCAGCGTCAATTCTGTAAATAACTACCAGGATATGAATTATTACAATAGTTAGAGTGCGTACTGTTATTCCTGCCATGTTTGTACTTATTAATTCAAACCGTATTCTCTTTCGTGGTTGTATTGTTGTATTTATTACGGTATTATATAAAAATAACGATATCTATATTTATCAATATTCTCATACTATTATGAAGTATTTTATTCTAAATCCGAATTATAATAACGTATACCAAACAATTACTTATTTTTACTTTTTTCAGTATACTTATCAGTCGAAAATGTAGTTTGTAGTTAACATTAAGTGGTAATGGCCAATGATACAAGGGTAGGTCTAGATTCTTGTCTGAAATAACTTCTTAATAATCAAGCAACTAAGATCTAGTTTATAGAAAGTATATTCAACAAGCTTTAACTAAAATGTACACATACTTGTACATAGATTGAAGTTGTGTTTTTTAATCGTTAGCTGCTCATATTGCAGTTAAGAACGTCAGTATAGTTTTCGATGGATAGGCGAGAGTGTTAAGCTTCTAAATATCCTGGCATTAGATAGTCAAATATAATAATTTATTATGCTTGACCATATAAAGCCATATATTTAATAAAAAAACAATACTTTTAACACACATGTATTACGATTCGTCAAATACACCTACGTGACACAATAGATGAATAAAATTACCGGTTAATATTTTGGTTTTTTTTTTAAAGGAAAAACAATTTCACGCTGCTTCGATCACAAAGCTATACTTGCGATCAGGGTCACATTGAGGTTAAGTGTTTCATTCAGAATAAAGTTTTACTGGAAAATAACCATTAACTGCATTTATTTGCATTAATCTTAGTACACCGTGAAAACATAATTTATGTAACTTAATCAATGATAATTCGTATTGATTACAACATTTTATTAAAACAATACTTTTCTTGGTCTAATCGTGAATAGTTGGTCGATGATTTTCGTTCATAGTTCATATTATAGATGTATAATATGTCCACAAAGCAATTTATTGAATTCGAATAATTTTCAAGACGATCATCTGGCACAATAGTGACTCGGTTATTTTTAGCGCTACCAATTCGCGCCCATCCGTGCCCGGCTTGCGACGGAAACTCGTCAGGTCCGTGCAAATGTCGCGGCACTCTTGAAACGGTATCCCTACGATCGCGTTTGCCGTGAATAGCGGCCGCGTACAATGATGATACGGTCCGCGAACACCGCTCGGCATTATCTGTTTTCGGCCGATCCCGAGGCTGCGGTGTTGGAACGGACACGAACCCGACGCCGCGGCCGCGAACAAATGGCGCACATAAATCCATATTCGAATTTCCAGCGAGCCGATCGGTACCGGGAAACAATAATGACGTCGTAAATCACCGTCGTCGTCGCGTCGCGGTCGTGCGCGCGATAATCACGTAATATTATAACGGCGCGCGTTCCTGCCGGCGACCGGGTTACCCGGTTACCGGGCCGAACCGCGGTACAACGGGCACGACCGCGACGGCTAAGACGTTTCAGGGACCGTCGTCCGCGGCCGATACCGCAATCATCCCCCGGTCGACGGACGTCCACCCTCCATCCGCCGGTAGATAAACACGTCACTAGTACAACTGTTATCATCGTCGCCATCGGGTCGGCAACAGCGTGTTCCGCTTACGTCCGCCGCCAAGCTATAATGTACAAAGACCAACGGACGCCGTTCAGTCGTATAGCTGGTTCCGTACGTATAATTTACAGGGTTACGCGAAGTGCCAAGAATTATCGCAGTGGCCCGTGGAAATTAAATGCATGTTGTTATGGTATTATTATCATGTTATCGTGGCCCGCGGTGGCGCTGCTACTAGGGGTCCGGCGAGCGACGGTCTTTAGCACCCACCGATTTCAAATCTAACAGCCCTCGTATATTTCGGTACAAGTATACGACGACACCAGTGGAATACCGTCAATTTTATGGTTTTAAGAGTAATTTAGACGTTTCTTTCATAATACTTCAGAAGTATATGGCAATTTCTTATTTTTCATATTTTGCATATTTAGCTATAAGTGCATATTTTGTTTTGATTATTTTTTCGGTACACTTTCTACATACATTATACAATATAATTTTATATGAATAAAAATCGGGAAAAAAATGTCGATCGAAATGATTATTAAATTATTAAGATAATAAACTAATTATAATTGATATTTTTGTTTTTTATTAGTTATGATTAAAGGCCGGCTTAAAAAAAAGGTTAGGAAAGAAAAATAAATACATGTTTATTTTATTTTTTTAAATTTTTGGTTTTTTATCGAGATAAACAAAAAAAATATGGGAAAATGGGGAATATCTGCAATACCTTTTGAAGAACAAAACGTCATGAAAACCACGTTAAAAAATATTGAATCATTTTATTTTTTGTTTGTAAAAATTACATATTCAATCGAAGAGTTGAGAATTAAAACGGAATATTAGATGGTGAGTGAATATTAAAAAAATTCAATAATTAATCATATTGTCATAAAGTTTTAAAATTCAGTGATTATCGTTAAAGATCATAACTGCTCTGTACCTACTTTATAAGTGTATACATGTTCAATAGATGTACCTATTATATTAAATTGCATTTATTCGTCAAATTGATTACAATTACGATGAAAATGTACAAACCAATTTTTCAAGAAATTTCCGTTTAAAATGATCCTTAATTTTTCGGAATATCAGGTTTTTTATTTTGGTAAATGAACATGTTTGATTATCTATCATAATTTCCTCCGAGTCGCGCTTTACTTATTAAAGCGTTCTGGGATTTTTTGTTAAAAAACAACCACAAATAATCTGTTAAATCACGACAATTTTTGTCGTCGTCTTCATCAAAATAAACAGGAGTAAAGCAAATTGATTAAGTTCTTTATAATGTATTTAACAGAAAAAAAAACTGTATAATAATTATATAATCAATAAACCTTAAGACAATGTTTCTGCCTTTATTATTTCCATTCCATTAATAATTTGTGCATTAATCAAAACAATATAAACAAATACATTTCAGTGTTGTAAGTTGTTCTCCAATTCTATTTGTTTTCAACGCGAACAACTTTGTTTTCGCTTTATAAGTCGTTATAATAAGAATTAGAAGTACTTGTTTAATTATTAAATTCTCATTTAGAATTTTTAATTAACTAAATAATTAATGTTCGTTACAAAAACAATGTCAAATGTTTTAATAATACTGAAAACTATTATTTTTACAATACTTGTCTCTTACTCTTCGATTCGCCTACGGAATTACTCTGATAACGTAATTTATTGAATTTTATATTTTCTTACGAAGAATATATTTGTTTAGCTCATTATTACCGTTCACTGGTTCACTTTACCAGACGTAAAAAACACTAACAAAATATATTATGTTATACTAATAATAATATATATTTTTTTAACGTGCTTCGATCAATTAATTTCATCTTGATCATAAACATTTTATTTTGTAACTCATTTAATGTTATTTTGAATAACTAACAATGACCTGAATCATACATAAATTAACATTATTATAATATTATACTTCAGCTAATTTCAGATTTTAGCAAGAGATAGTAAGTGAAGACGACTGATGACTTGCTTACATTTGAGCTTTGCATGATGAGACTATATATGTTAATCTTCTGTCAAGTGTTGTACCTAAGTATCTTGTCGACGGTTTAATAGATACAGAGTTATTACTTAGTTTAAGAAGCACGCGGGCATTTGTAACATCTTAAAATGAGTGTAATAATTATGAATATCTTTAACCTTGTTATGGAAAAATAAACCTTAAACTGATAATTTATTTTAACTGTATATAGTAACAAGAGTGGTAATTAAAACATTTTGTAATGGAACAAATTCTCTTTTTCGATTTACGGTTTATTCGACGAAGAAACCGTAAGTTTTGATAAAACAAATGACACGGAAACAAAACTTTTTTCGATAAAACAAAACCATGAACATTTAATATCGTTTTCAATACATTGAAGTCAATGACAAATATTTTTTAGAGCTATGTGGTCCAACGTGAAACTAAAATTATAACTTTTAATTTTTTATAACAATCGATGCAAATAAAAAGTACTGTAAAGTCTCTAAAAGTATATCTATTAAAAGTTGAAATGAAAACACATTGATTCAATGTTTGTAACTGAAAATTAATTTGACACATTGAGTCGTATAAGAAACAAAACTAACCCAAAAATATATATTTTTATCCACCTAAATTATTAGTTTTCCAGTATAATATTAATTATAATTTGATGTTGAAATTTTTAAATCCTTACATGTACCGCGCATATACCACATTAATTAATCATAGTCCAATAATTTGATAAATTGAGTTATCACATCTAGACAATACTCAGTTGTTTATTATACTTAATAAATACATCAATTCTATACAAATTGCTCTATTAATTTTCTATTGAGTGATAAGTGAAGTACTTACTTAAAAAAATTAACTTGGGTTTTCAGCTGTTTCTCGGTGTGAAAGATTTTTGTTATCGGTTTCAATACTAAAATAATTGATATTTTTTTTCAACATTTTAATGAATATTGAATACTATATTTTCAACGTTGTATTTGATGTCGAAACTTATCGCAGGAAAACGCTACGTGAAAACTATCCGATGCGTGAAATTGGTCCAACTTGAACTTATTTTTGAAACTTATTGTTTTTGATAAATTATTAGAGTATAGCATTTGGAATTTCGAGATACTAATGGGCACCGTAAACTATTGTACGTCTTATCGTTTATCAAGTACGATCACCTGCAGTGTTGTAAATAAATAATACCGCATAGACCCAACACTGGCACGTTCACACAGGACCAAAGGACCATCCAAAAGTGACCATATGATCGTAATTGGACGACGAATTCAGTTTGAAATTGAAATTCGCACGTATTGTATTGTGTTCGTACATATGAAAATGTATACGAAAACTAAAAATGTTTAATTTCCGCGTTTGTCTGCGGGTCTTGGAAACTCGCTGTCACATTAAATTCTCCACACGCCGTGTATGTTATGTTGTAAATACTTGTGCGAAGTTTGTACGAGCGAACGTATAAGATATCCGGATAGATAATTGGTTTTATCCGGAACTTATATTCAAACGGGAAATCTCTGAAATGCTTGTTCCCCAGCATAGTATACAATACAGCTTTAATTTAGCACATTGTTTCGAACATTTGTACAGCCTATACAGGTTAGACATATGTCAGACACAAAGCGAATGTTCAATTATAATAATAGTAATAGTAATAATGCTAAAACAAATCATACGACGACCGCGACGGTACAAAAGAATATTCTACAACCCAGCTATCGTTTACATACATTTTATGTTTTATGGTTTTTATCGAGCCGGAGTTGTACTTTTGATGTTAAATGTTTTTAGTTCTTTTCTAAATTTCGCTCTCTTTAACGCAATTTTATTTATGTCCCATAAAAGCCAGTGCTGTACATAAAGCTGTATAGGTAAATTATGTTTTGTAAAACCCATCTTATCCGTCTTTTACAGTAACACGTGAGTTCTTGTGTCTGTATTGCTGCGCAACACTTAATCAAAGATAATGGTATGGAAATCGGTGAAACAATTCGATTATTATACCAATCAATACAACAATAAGGGTATATAAATAAATTATTATTTACATTAAATAACAATAATATATCATGTTGGCGGGGTACGCGGGCGAGTAGTGACGGCCGGGTACGCTGCGCTGGCGAAAGTGTGTCACTAAGAAGTGATTAACTTTTTGAGACGGTTGACGGCCTTATATACCCACCGGAAAATGCTTGCGACTGACACTTGCTAATCCTTACAGACGGTATTAGATTATATCAAAGAGGACGGTTTCAGGTAAGCAGTCGACTGTAATCCCTATTGAAATCGTATTCAATACAGCCAGAAGGCGTATTATGGAATACCGGGGCCGGATGGAGAGGTGAGAACCTGTGAAATTATTAAAACTCCACGCACCGCGTTAAACTGGTACTCGTGAGTCCACGCTTCATTTGTTGTCGAAAAAAGTAATCAATACAAATCACACGGCTCGTTATAAGAATATGACGACTGTTTGTGAGCATATGCGTGTATAGTTTTGATTGAAAAGTGTTTTAATAAAATAGGTTCCTAGTCAAAATATTGTTTTTGAAATAATCGTTCTTTGCTTACATTTTAAATGTTTACTCGGCCGTCCCACGTTCCGAACCACAGTCCAGTGAGACGCACTGTTATGGGAGATATTTACGTATTATTATACTTTTTTGCGTAAATAATTATGAATATCCTATTTATTTTTGAACTATTTCGTTGTTGTTCTCGATACAACGGCTGTGATAATAATTTAAGAATAGCTTATGTAAATATTATATATCCTTTAAGTATCAAAACACAAAACCGTCGGATTTATTCATGCCCGGATCGGTATGCTAGAAGCTACCGTGGTTAGCGATGCAATTTGTAGTACATAATACAAAGTTACTAAGAATTGAACTTGAATCCTTTTCGTAAAGGAAAAAATATAACGACCCCTGTATATTTACGTGGAGTGCCCATTCCAACCTTCTTGAAAACCGAAAAACCAAATATCTTGTTAGCATATGATTGCGATGTCAATTAAAAGAGATATACGCGTCGAATAATGTCATCGTATGGGTACGCACTCACCTCGACCCGTGTTCAAATGTCAATTTCCCGTCCTCAAAATAACTCGTTTTATATAAGTGATATTTTAGTGTCATCTATATTACGTGCATACGCAACAGTGCAAATGTACAGCAACAAAGCTTTTCAATATATAACCCTCCGTCTTGTTAGATCGGTAACTTGATAAGTTTCCAGCGATGTGATGCACGAAAGTTAAAAATTGAAACCGTATGTCGTTGGAATCATGCGTTGTAAAGTATTCATAATTATCATCATCATCACACCTTTGGTGTTTTCTTTTATACAGATGAAACGTTTCAACTTTGAAACGAAGAGATGTTACATAATGTATAATCTGATTATCCCTTCCAAAGCTTTAGAACGAAAATATTAATATCATGACGAGGAAAAAAATCTCTTGGTTCAAAACATTATGTAATCACTGTACGTATTATACTTCTGATATAATATCATAACACATAACTCGTATATTACGACTTGGAGTGATGTTTTCTAGAACATTCCAAAATGTATGTTACTAAAACCGGTAAATATCATTAAATGTGTCTAATAAATCCCTGCAAGTTGGTTGATATACGTGAAGAAATTTTATCGCGTCTTTATGAAATATTAAATTAAACAATACTTTAAAAACATTATGAATCAGAAATATCGAAAATCGCAAAAATAACGGAAGAAGTTTCCTACGAATTCTGTTCGGTCCCCCATGTACTACAGGTATTATTTAGTAGTTTTTCGGTATAGTTTTCAGAAATTTAACCGAAAAACTACTTGGAAATTCTAAAAATGACCTCTGAAAGTACCATTTGAGTCAAATGAAAAATCCATGGAACTTTTTAAACTCTCTATCAACACGAAAATGTCGTACCGAACAGAAAAACATTACTATAAAGAGCTTTTTTCAAAATAAATAATTTCAAGTCATTTTTGATTTGTATTGTCTTCCGATTACTTAAAAACGCGAAATCAATTGATCAAATCATACGACTTACTGATAGTTTAAAAAACTGTTCTATTGTACATTTTGACAAACGTTTTGGCATAAAAGCAGTAATGTGAGTTTTTGTTCGTTACGCCGGACGCACAATTGTTACTATAATACAGAAAATAGATATTCGTGTTATTATGTATTCGATCGTCAGACATAAACTGACAACATATCTAAACAAAACGTTTCCTAAAAGTTTGATTATCATTTGCCGAATAATTTTACATAGGAAATTGATAATAATGTATATTGTATACGTTTTTACTTGTCCTACTAAAAATGTCTCCGTCATATGAAAGAAAAGAAAAAAAATAGCCTAAAAAACTTAGAAATGGCCTTTTAATATTGTTATTTAGATATTAAATAGTAATCCGAACTTCTCAATTTTCGTACTTCAAGACGTTTTCTGTATCATCATAGAAATATCCACGGATTAGCAATATAAATAACAGTATACAAGTAAGTACTACGTAAGTATACTATGTAAGTTAAATGCAAGTAGTTTTGTAAGCATTTATAATTTATCATTAATTACATTGTACTTGTTTCTAAATTTTAACGTGATAAATTATCAGTGAGTCATGAGAATCATTTATGCACACTCAAAATATGAAAAAAGTTAAAAAAAAAGAAGAAAAATGAAATATCGGCATTCGTTCAAATACTCTTCTTATTTTTCTTCGATTATTTTTTTTTCACCGTTAAAGTCCAATGAAGATTAATGAAAATGTATTGTTTTTCGAGGTTACTGTTACGTGTTGTACATCATCAAATGCTAATTTTGATCGAATTAAAAATATTTTACGGATTAATTAGCATGCAGTGTGCACATGTCACCGAGCGGTGCTTTTTCGAAATCAAAGTACGTGGCAAGTGCGAGGCGTGACCGATTAGTCATGAACTCACATGAATCAAAATGTGTGATTTATACCGTGTATCCGGAATTCTCGAAAATTATGCATTCGCGTACCTACGCCGTGTACGCATAACTGCAAAATAATATGTTTTGTAACTGCTTTCCGAATATCCTACGCGTGGTGCAAGTTAAGTTTTCCATATAAATTATAAACTTTCCGCCCGGATAATCGTTTTTCTTTTCGCAAGTTTAATAATATCACAGGTACCGTTATCACAATATTAAATTTTCCGTATCAGCGTTGCGTGAAATATCTCGCAACACATATGTGCTGCACCGTTCGTAGTTTATTACTTAAATTAATTAAGTTTTCGTCGTGATAAAAAGGAACATCTTAAAAATCATTAAGAAGCACACGCGAGTTTGGTTCAATTTCCAATACAAAGTTTTGCAATCTGTCCGCAAACCCGAATATTATTATTATTATTATAACCATCGATCGGTGGACACATTCTTTTTTTTCTCTATATAAACACTCGACGGTCTGCGGAGTCCAAAAAGTTTCGGAAAATCATGGACGTAATATTATTGTTATTGAAATCGTTTGTATTTTATAAGTGGCCAATAATAATAATAATAGTAATAATAATAAAGGCTCTATTTATACGATAAACAAAGTTGTATGTATTTTAAATTAAAAATCCTTTCGATCTCGACGTATTATTTTAATATTTCGTTTTCGAAAACAAATATCAATACCACGGCGCAGAAAGCGTTTTCCTGCCGGTTCGCAAAAAGGGGCGTGCCTACCGTTAAACCACCGACTCAATACCTGTATCGAGTTAAACTTTTCATATTTTATAACGATACACTCGTTGAAAACGAACAGCTATGCCCCAGTAAAGTTTAATTTCGATTCTACCCGTTTCGCGCCGTTCGCGTTGTATTATATATAATTTTTTTTTTTTTGAAAATCAAATTAATTGGCGAAGTGCGGTGATTCAAGGCGTCTTGAGCGTTTTCTTACGAATGTTTAACCTCCGGGTTAGCATTTACTCTATTCATATGGGTAGCCGTAATGTATAGTGTGTTCCGCGTTTTCCATTCAAAATGACGTGTTTGCCCTTTTCTGTTTTGTTCGTACATTTCATACAGTAACATTTTACCATTTTTCTCTACCTATTCAACGTTTTACGGTACCTGTCTGTCGGTATATAGTAAAAAGCCGCACTCAACTCTCGGATAAACCTGACGGTTTATTTTCCAGTTTCGGTTTGAAAATTATTTCCCACCGCCCGAAATAAATAACCTCGTGTTTTGTCTTATGTCTCCGAGAGGGAACGCCGAGCGCACAATAGTCGTGCGAACTGTGCATTATGGTCTCGCAAATCCAAGTTCAACGAGTCCCTAAAAAACGGCTATAGGTACCTGCGCCTACGTGTAATATTCCAATCGCATCCAGTGGCTACGCACGTTTATGTGTTTGAACGTGACTAATGAAATACAATTATACATAGTGCTGGTTGTGTGGGTCAAATAATAACTTTTTTTCAATCGCTTCACGATTAATATAACGTGCGATTTGTTCTTAAGCGCGTTAATACCTTGTGGAATTGAAAATAAATAACAATTAGTGTTGTCGAAGTTACGTTTTGTAATGTACTGATTGACTCGTTGAAAAAAAAAAAAGGTTTAATTTTTTTTTTTTATTATTAGCCTCTAGAGTCTAGTATATAAGCTATGACAGACCAACCATTACAAATGATAAAATGACAACATAATACGATATAATATCGAGGAATATGTAATAGGGTGGATTGAAAATTATGGTGAAAAATAAAAAATTGACTTTTTCTAAATTCTAATACGAGTAGTACTTAAAAGTTGTGATTCATACTTAAATAAATGTATAAAAAAAATGGATATGATTCGACCAATTTAAGAGGTGCCGCAAGTCATTTCTTTCAAATTACTAAAAAAATATGACAACATCTTTGAAAAAAGTCATTAAATTAATACATATTATGTATATGATAATATTATCTTAGCGCAAAATCCAAGTATTATTCTTAATTATAGTAGCTACTAGCTATGGTTTACAAAGCCGATTAAGATGGAACATTCGATAATCATAATGATAAACTAAGCGCGTGGCGTTAGGAATAATTAAATAATCAAACTTTTTGGCTTGTTGTCGTCGATATTAGGCAAATTTGAGCAATTAGATATGTTTACCAGACGTATGTTTGAAGTGCAATGTGGCCACATTTGTGGACTCTGTCTACCGCGTAGACGTATTAACCTGACATAAATAATAATTATTACCGAAGTCGACAGAACAATGCGATAATGAAGTAAAAAATGTCCATATATACTGCCAGAATATTCTTTGGCAACAATAGTGTTCGATTTTTTTAATATATATTTCAAACATGCGGTCCTGCGTTATAATATAAATTAATGTAGTGGAATAGTGTCGTTCCTTTGTTTAATTATTATTGTTTTTTATTTTTATTTTGTTGCGTTGATTATGCATTCATGGCTAACGGCCAAAGCAGCAAGCTTATTTAGACACGCACATTTAAGATGATTAATTCTGAAAATATATCGCGGTTTTCATGTCTAACAAAAAAAAAAAACCTAATCGTGAAACAATATACATCATTTTAAAATAAATAACCCGAAAACATGCAATAAAATTATTAATCAAACCAACGAGTGTTGAAATATTTATTACACTGTAATTCACGGTGATTGTTTTTCGAAGCATTTACAGCTATGAATTATTATTTTATCAATATTTGCTTATACTGCTGGTTGCAATTTAATACGAAGGACTTAGAATTGTAGTACTTAGACCAATCTTGATAGAAATTTTTAGTTTTCATTAATAGTAAGTAATTATTAAGTTCCTTCTTTCCTTTTTGTTTGTTCTGCGCACTCAAATTAATAAACCAGTATTTTCTCTTTCTTTGTATCAATAACATCTACAGATGAGATGGTCTCAAGTATTTAATAAAAAGCTATTTGTCGCATTTAAGATATCTCAAGACTAAAACCCAAAATATGTACGTCTCTGTGTACTCCGTGTACATAAAAGGTAATTCCGTGGAAAAAATATAGAACTTTTGATAACCCGTTGACGGTTCTTACCGTGCGGTGAAAATAAGAAGCTTTTAAATGAAAAAAGTTATTGAAATATGTGGACCTTTTATGAAATACGACTAGAAATGTCCTTTTATTGAGTAAATAAATATAATTTTTGACAACACCATGTAAGTATGTTCAGCTTTAGGTTCCCAGTGAAACTATACATGATATTATACCTTTGATAATAATTCAAAACGAATCCTTATCGAGGCCGGTTAGGCGGTTTACGCCTGTTTCTATAAATTAAATACTATTTCCAAAACATTAGGCCCAATTTTTTTTTTTTTTTTCATAGCGAATGCTTATAACAATGTGTTAACATAACAAATCAAGCAGTATAAATAGACGTAAGTTTTTAATATTTTTATATCAAGTTAGTTTTCTGAATAAATATTTCAAATGTAATCGCTTTTTGTCTGCGAATTAGCACACTAGTCGTTCAACACTTTAACATACTTGATCACTAGTGCCAGAGTCGTAGAAATAGTCGGACCTAAATAAGGAGTTTGATAATAGCATACGTTATACGCACTAATGTCAGTGCAGAAATTAATAATAACAACCAAAATGCGTGCAGTCATGTGTGCGCTACTTTACAACTGTATTAAACTAATATTATTATAATATGCAAAATATTATAGTGCACATAAGTTCGCGCAACACAACTATATGGTAGCAAATAGCGATGAGCCCGTCTCGAGCAGCAGGGATGACCCGGTTGTGGACATTACCGCGACTTACACTCGCCCGAACATAATATTTAATCCGCCGTATCCATAATAAGTCAGGTATAGTACCGGGAGATTTATCGAGTTGTTTACCTAAAACTACCTATCCGGCGCAGTGCATTGAAATGAAAGTTTATTCACAATGTGGGTACACCTCCAACTATGGCGTAGAACTTAATTTCAAGTTTTCACCAAACGCAAAAATCGGTGAAATATAATATAATTACGTTATATCGCTACAGTGGCGCAGCTGGTCGTTATAGATACCCAGGTATATATTATTACGATATCGATAGAAACCAAAATCCATAGGTTATCGTCGGAAAACCATGCAAGCCAGATAACTTCGGAATTAATTTAATTAATTTCATAATTAATTAATTCCGTCGGTCATGTTTGAGGAGCGGATTTAAATGCTCTAAAAAACAGGAAAATTGTCTTCAAAAATACGACTAAACGTAATGAAAATTAAGAATCGTAAATTAAATTTCCAAAAAATTTGTTAAAAATGCTCTTAAAAAATGTAAAAAAAAATTAAATTTGATATGAAACACAAAAGTGCAATATCGTATGCATTATCATATGCAGTTGTCTATTTTTAATGCACCTGCATCACACCTATCTGATACAGTTGGAAAAACATAATTCATAACCTCACATAATAGAAAAAAAAAATCTTTCTGTTTGGAGAATTCAAAATAAATTTCATCAAATTTTTCGAAAACATTTCGAAATAGGTACAAATGTATAAGAAAAATCGTACAAAAAATGTCAAGTAATGCTCACGAAATAAAAAAGTTGTCAAAATGCAAAAGTCCTATTTTTCAACTCTTTGACGTATGAAACGAACTTTGTGCTTGGAAAAGCATTGTCCAAAGACATTCAGGAAAATACGCGAATGGCATTGGAAACCTCTACGTAGTTATCATTTTATTGATCATAATATTCCGTGTAATAATCTGAGAAAAAAAAACACCAATAACAACACGTGATACGTAATTAAATATTTGTTAGACGCAACCACGGTTAAAACAATACCACGCCGAACTGCGTATGATATTATTGAATTTCATTCGTCGGCCGTATTTTCGCTCTTTCCGGACGGATTTTGATTTCTTTTTTAAATCATGCGTATAATATTTCAACAGAGAACGTCGTACGGTCTGCTGTCATACGGTTACGTAATTGCATTTTTCGAGAACGCGCGTCTTACGGTATTATGTTATGTTTTCTGGAAGGGCGTACCACAAGAACACTAGAAACAGTGGCGGTTATCCTATAGTGCATGTGTTGCTTGAGCAACACATACAACATTTGGTTGGTGGGTGGGTTCCTGGGTAGGTGGTTAGATGGATGTTGGGTACTTGGGTAATTTTTATAATTATATGATTTATAATTAAATCAAAACAATACTAAATACAAGTTCTGGAATAAATCGGACAATAATAAATGCCATAAAACTGCATCGGACTGTTATAGCTTGTATTATTAAATATATTTCCTGATTAGGTACGTAACTCAAAGTAAAAAGTTATAAATATAATTAATTTTGTAACTAATTTATAAAATAGAGGGAAATTAAGGGTTATATATATATATTTAAATTATAACGCAGTTATAATGTTGATAACAATGATTACACCCAAAAATTGGAAAAATATGTGAACCAGTCCTCACTAATTGAATATTGGTAATTTGTATTTGCTAATAAATATTTGAAGGTGGGTGGGTCCTCAGAAATATTTTCAGCAACACATATTATTTTGAAGATAGCCGCCACTGACTAGAAATATCCAAGTGAAACGCTGTGAGATATCGAACACACTCGTACGTGGTACAACATGATGCACTGGTTGGTTAAAAATGATCACGAGCCGGCGGTAAGTAATAAAATAAGTATTTGTCGTCGAACGAGAGAAAAATGGGGAGAAAACGAAAAATGAAATGTCTGCAAATGAATACGAGACGCACACGCTCGTTATTACCGCATAGGAGGTCTCCTGTTATTATAATACCGTCGATGGGAAAGTATTTACGAAAAACACGCGGCGAGTCTGTCTGCCGGGAAAAACGAGAATCTTTGAATTGGGTTACTTCCCTCGGCGCCTCCCGTCCCCGTCGGGTTGTCGTTTACTTTACGGGAACGTTCTCAAGGGCTTTTCCTCCCGGCGAATTTAACGTTCGCGCGCAATTGACGACAGGACAACAACGATTGACGATTTGTTTTAAATAGCTGTGCGCCCGACGCGCGTGTTAAACGCCGTTAAACGGGTCACGCGCTAAACAAATATTGAACGGAACGTTTTCAAAAGACTCTGGGACCGTAGCGGCGATAACATTGTTTCATTTTCGATTCATCCAGAATTATAAGTGCTCGGGTGATGCGTCGGCGATATGACGATATCGCAGTCGTAGGCGTGAGCCTCGATGAAATTGAAATATCATCACGCCCGTAAAGTAAGCCCCCTCCCCATCTCGGCCATACCATTCCAATCGAATCGTAAGTTGTAATCCTTTATTTGTACATATTCGTAAGTTCAACTTCAACATTTCTGAGTTCACCATTTTGAAGTTATCGGGCGAATAAGTTTTTAGACCACTGTCGTATTACATAATAATATATCGACCATTTCCCTACTTGGACAGTGCCGCTACATTTGTAAGTTACAATTGATAACGAAAGACTGTGTAGTATTTAAAGTATGTATAGTATTGTATACAGTAGGTACATAAACCATGTTTAAAGCAAGTACGTGCAACATTAACGTGTTGTATTTGTAAACATATGATTTTTGAAATATAAATATAAAAATGTGTTTAAATTATATGGCATGCAGTCAATCAGAAATTCATATACGTGCTTATGTATTTATGTAACTATGTATACAATGTGATAGACGTGGATGTATCATACTATAATATGACAAAAAAATGTCCATGATCTTCACAAAAATAAATAAAAAACAATATTCATATTCCTATGCAACCAAAAAATTTCCATGATCTTTACAAAAATAAATAAAAAACAATATTCATTTTGCTATGCGTCTAAAAAATATCCGGTCAAGCCTGGGTCCCGTGCGCATGCTAAGGTGTGTACTGTATATTATTGTTGCAACGTCAGTCCGGCCGTAGAAGTCGATATGTTAAGCCGGTGGGGCCGAGTCTTGTAAATTCAAGTGGAGCGAAATCAAATTATTTACAACCAAACACAGGTGGTGTTTCCTTCGCCTCCCACCATTTTATCACAAGGAGGATCAACATCTAAATCAGGGATGGCCAAACTGCGGCACGTGTGCCATTTGTGGCACATTTGTTGTTATTGAACGGCACACCAGTGTCAGATAAAATAACATAATTTTATTATTAAATAGTTCTAAAAAAAATATTATTAAATTAGATTATTATTATCGCGCAGTGGAAGTTCCCGATACGAGAATTATTATGGTACAATTACAATTTTAATCGTGTGATAAAACGAATGAACTGTCATAAAATTAGTACCTATGAAAAAAATCTAAAATCTAAATTCCTATATATATGTAAATAAATAAATATTTTTTAAGGCACATTCTCAAATTTGTATATATTATTTGTCACAATAAAGAAAAAGGTTGGCCACCCCTGATCTAAATTAATAAATTCTATACTATTATGCAAATATTCTAAGTTTCATCATAATATTATTGTACGATTACATTATTGTTGCGATTAAATCTTATATTTCGTATGCACACTATACTATTATGTGCGTATTTAACCGTGTCTTATCGTGTAAATAAAAAGAAGCGGAGCCCTCGGTCCATTCGGCCCGTTATGTGTTCGGCGCCACTGCGGTATTACGCCACCGCGAAGCCGCTCCGCCAGCAAATTTGGATTATCCATTGATCGGCGATAGGCGCTTAACCGTACTTCTACGCCGGTGTATTTATCGCGACTGTGACACGGTCCCGAAACGATCATACTTGGCGGGTCGCGAGAAACGTCGTCACGAAAAAATAGTCCATACACAGTCGAACAATGGATTAATGATATTTGATGAACGACGTCACCGGCCACAATTCCTGAGAACGACGTGTTTCTATACATTTCGCTCGGACCGCGCGCAGCCATTGATATCCCGTTAATATATTATTATCACACCATCGGTTTGACATAATTTCGAGATTAATTGAACCCAACACTATGCTGCGGACCGACGACAACGATCGCGAGACAAAGGTATATTTTTTTTTCTGACCGTTCAATCGTTTCCAATCACAGTTTAATAATAATATTACAGTTGATATTACTACGGTGGTGTTTATGTCGTTTACGATTTGTACGTCACCATTTTACTAACGATACACCTACAGGTGCACGTACTATGAAGAGCAAAAATAGGGTTACTCCTACCATGACCTGAATACTAAGCCACCAATCATCGTACTATATTTTTTATATGAAATGCTGAAACTTACGGTTTTGAATTCAGACGGAATTGCTTGCGATCGCAGGGAAGTAGTTTTACGTTTAACAGTGGTAATTATATTATCATCAGTACGTGCTGCTTAGAAATCTAATAACATTTATTAAGGTTACGGTGCCTCTAGTTGTATTATCAAATCGTCGCGTTGTTTACGATTTCTGTTTTGCGTTTTTCCCTAATATTTAATTAAACTAGATCAGGGGATCGTTTATGATTTTGGTGAAAGTATTAAAAATGTTGCTTTTACGATCCCGTCCCGGTAATAAAAACGAATGTTCATTTGAAAGAGGATTTCATTTCATACAAGGGTAAAATCACAAGTGTAATGAAATTACGCGCCACGTGATTTGTCGGTTCACCGTAAAATATTGTTTGCAGTTTTAATAATATTATGCGCTCATGGTTTACTGATGTTGTTCTATTATTCACCTGTGTACTTGACGGGAACGCTTATACGCATTCATACGATCAATTACTTATCTATCGCGGGCCTCTTTATACAGGCCGCAAAATCAACTTTTCTTTTAGACCGATGTAATATAGGTTTTCAACCCCCCCCCCCCACACACACACACATACACACTCCTATGGCTCTCTCTCTAACGTCGAGTACGTCATGACACTCGGAGAAATGAGAATTCCTTTGCCCTCTATATTTTACGGTTATTTCATTGGTGTTTGATGTGTTATCTAACCTCCTACGTCGCATCAATGCTTATAAGTCAAGTCAGTAATTTTCTATAAGCAAGGCGAACGATCGTTATTAATTTGAAGGAAACTTTAATATATTATTAATGCTCTTAAAAATACCTTCGTGCTGTACATTATTATCAGCATAATTTTGTCCTCTATCACGTCGTATGGGTTCGAATTCCTTTTAAAATGTCATTAAGTCTTATAGGAGAATAACGTCACGTCACTTTAAGTTAAACAATGGACAGCGGGAATATTATTTTCTAGTAGCTACGGAATATACTGCGAAAACGAGAACTGATCAGTCAAACAAATCGTATCTCTTTTAAGTCCGAATTATCGTACTGTGAAATTCGACACGCGCGTAATCCAATAGAATTACAGGAGCAGATAGAAATAATATAAAAACCGGGCTTACTATTGAAATTTAATATGGTTCCATATGTTTCATAATACCTAAATAAAATACAAACTTTTTTGTTTAATTTAATAGTTCAATTCAGTCGATCATCATTGCAATAAAATCTGGCTATATTTATGGTCTCTATGGTAATGGATGACGATGTATCGTTTGTTTAATTTGTTTTTCATATTATTTCGGTTGTATTTTAGGTCTGCCCTCCGACTCGTGACACTCTTTAACATACAGGACGATCTAAGTTAATAATGGACAAAACAGATCTTCACATAATAATTATAATAGCAATAATATACTTGTAGAATAATAATAACGACAAACTATTTATCCAAATTATATCACGTCGTGGTAATCACACGACAATATATATATGTACCCATATATGTACGGAATACAGCTGATGAATATAGTGATAATGATACTAATTTATTATAATTAAAATATACCGATTTGATACGGCCAATGACCTCGATAATGGACGGTGGACTGCGTGGTGGTTAGGGACAACCAACTGTCCGTTTGTGACGACGGTTCGCTAAGTCCAGCATACGACGAATATGTCAAATATACCTAATGCATAAATGCGAAAAACGGACGCGTTTATTGTTCGCCGAACGCCAATATAGCAAAAAGACTCGCCACGTTTATAAGGATAAAGAATAATATGCGATCAGTCATAAATAATTGGCCGCATAACCGTAGTTAGACAAATACTTAAACAATCTTAAACACACGGACCTAATAACATTGATCTTAAAAACCAAATAGCACGATTTGAGCAACGGACTGATAGAACCTAATTCCGAATAGCATTAAGTTAAAACTAAACTCATTGAAAAGGATAATATAGTAGATTTCGGTCATTTCCACGAACATTGAAGAATATAATAACATTATTCGTGTTGTTGTGCAATTTCTGAACAATCAACACTATCGTTAACAGTATAATAATGATTTGTATACTTGGAAATGTCCTCCAATTGGTTCTCGTGCTTGAATTGCTTGTTATTTCACTAGTTAGGCTTAAAACAACATAACTCTTTAGAATCATAGAAAAGGCGTTATAACATTTTTTTTCTTGTTTATTTTATTTCATCTAAGCCAAAATAAATCACAAGTCAATATAACTCCCCTCCATTTATTTTGAGATACTTCAGCAAACTGTCATATATTACAATTCCTCTAAATATATAGCTCACTTCTCTTTAATTTTTTAAATCCAAGAATACCCAATTAACTCTACCTACTATTCTCAATACGAATTCCAAAATTATCATAATCCAAAAAATACCTTTTAGCCTCCAGGCTGGTCTGTCCATGTAAATATATTTATTCATTTTCATAATTTTTTCGTTTTATAATTAATTGAACACACATGTTCTACAACTATAGAAATAAATTGTGATTCTTAAAGTTTCAAAAAAAAACCCCTTATACAAACATAAGGAGCACGAACTATTTTTGAAAAAAAATTCTTTAAAGTGCGTTTTTTCATAAAATTTCCGATGGGGTGATTTTGAAAATAATCTATCAATAACATTCTACGGAAATAAGTATTTTTCAATGATTTACATAACATCTATGACAGCATGATATATAAATTACAAACAAATTGCAATAAAGATATCTAATTCTAATTTATAGTAATATAGTATACATAGTATATTAGAATAATATGTCAAGTAACTTTTCTTTTCATTTCGTGAAAATATATTATTTACTTTATCACAAAATTATATTATTTGGTGTGAAATCATACTGATAAATCACAAAATTGAATAGAGGCGAACAAATGAGAAGACAAGAGCTTGAAAGTATATTTTTTATTTATAGTCTTATAAAAATGCAATTGTTTTGTGGTTGATTTATGTGTATTTGGTTTTAGTTTCAAATAAATTTCTTATAACAGTGATAATTATAGTGAAAATGTTTTTAATTTTTATATTATAAGAAAATTGTATGAAACAATAAAACTTAACTATTGTAGTAATGAAATTAAATTTTTTTAATTCTTTGCTTTTAAATTTGTCATGCATATACCGTATTTGCTTGACTGTATTCATATTCTTTAGTTAGTACATAAATAAATATATAGATTTTTGTTTTTTTTTTTTTGTTAGTAAATCTGTAGCGCAAATAATATAATTATCGTTTGGTTTTCAAAATCATAATCGAATAAAATGTAAGCAAAATTATTATACCTCTAAATTTAATAGAAACTTTGATAAGACTGCAAATTTCACAATATTTTCACAATCGTTTGCAGGAATAAGCAAAGTGTTTAAATGTATTCGTTGCTTAGTATTTCATATTTTCTTACAGTCATTCCTGTTTTCGACGATTATTATTCTTTAAGTTGTGAAATATTTCGGATGAAAATCGATAGAAAAAACTGCACTGCGATAAAAACACGTATACGTCGTTTGCGAGATGTTTAAGTGTTTACGATCGTTTTAAATACGCGCGTCATTCGTCTTATGCGCGTTGTTTTATGTTGCACTATGCCGATAAATAACCGTCAAGAAATAAAAAGTTTCATATTAATTCAGTATTATCGTATTGCTTGACGTATAAATCGATGCACCGCGTAGCGTTCGGCGCAGACAAAAGCGTTTTTGATCGAACGCGATGTGTTGTGTCAACTCCACCGTACGTATACAGGTAACGTTACACAGTTGAATAGTACATTATTATAGTGCACGGCGACGGGATAATAATTTCACGACACGTTTCGACGGTAATTTAACCAAATTACCGACTCGGCGAAGACGTATATTATGACGATTAGAATATTATAATAGAAGAACACAGTTATTGTAACGTTTCGTATATAAATAATATAATATATTATAATATAGTCCGTGTTGCGGGGTTCGCATAAATGCATAATATAATAATGTATGAACCGTGTCCGGTATTCTTTTTTTTTTTTTTTCATATTCCGCGTTTACAAAAGGAAAATATAAGAATTTCCGTGAAAAAAGTTCAAATCATTAGTGCGCGAGCTCGACGACAAGCGAATAAAAAATAAATAAATAATAATAATAACGATGATAAAAATAAAAAAACGTCCGACCGAAAAAAAGCGAAATCGTCGGTTATTCCGGAGAGCAGTAGTGTTAGTAGTATTACCTAAGTAGGTGTTTATATATATATATATACGTACTATCCATACCGCGGTATATTTTTTTGTTATGATGTCTAAAATCGATGTTACCTCCTACTCCGGTGCAGTGTACACCGTCGTCGTACAACTGCGCTGTTATACCCACACAACTACTCGTAAACGGCACCACGATGGCCACTATACACGCACGCGCTCACATAATATTACTCCCATAACAATCCCTCGGAACCCTCTCGCATTCAGACGCCCGGCGGGGACTAAAACGAGGTTATAATGAACGGCTTTCTGCGCGTTTCTTATCCGCACGTCACATTATCCTGCACTCGTCTATAATATAAATCGCACGTAAAAGACGCGTGCTCGGGGCCTCGGACCTCAGCGGCCGCCGCACGAGATGTACAATAAAGATATACAGGATAGCCGTCCTTGAACGTTGCGCGCTGCTGCAGGACACCCGTCGAGCGAATATATATATATATATACGTATAGACCAAACGATGCGTTTAAACGGTAATGAGTGTATATACGGTTTACGGTACACCGCGGCGGTAACGGCGAGAACCGTAGGAATCCACGATAAATCAAACTCACGACCGACGAAGACGAAGGCGGCTACGACGGCGTGTACCAGGACGAGACTTATCAGCGGTGCGGTCCGTGTACCTGTTGTACGCGTTACCTATATAGGAATAACGGCCGGAGCACGTGAAAAATTATTATTCGCAGGCGATACGCCCCGTGCGCATTTCAATAATATATACGCCGCGGGACGAGTTCGCGTGAGAGATATTATTATTTACGCTATAACCTATATAAAATATCATCCGCGTCGTAAAGATACGCACTCGCGCCGCAGCTCGTCCCCGTAGTGCTTCCTATCTTTTCGAATTAAATAATAATAATAATAATAATACTAATATAATAACACGTCGTTCGGCAGCGAAACGTACCGCGAAAGTCGGCCGTCTCGTGGACGAGCTTGTATTACACACGTAATAATAATATATAATGGCATTGGAGATAATGTTCCCTGGCCCCCGAGGGATGTGACTGCTGCTGTAACGCGTCGGACTGCGAAGAAACGTCTATCTCCGACCACATCACGTCGTACGGCTTTACGTTACGGGACAGCGGTTCCCAAACATTTATTTTTCCGTCCAAGCCTCTCTAAAGACAAATACAAATACATCGCGCGTATCCCACGGACAAATTAAATCGATTATACAATAAGACACGGGTCACGATTAATATTATTACTCGACTTTCTGTTTCGCTCAAATAGCTGTTAGGTGATTGCGTCTCCCCCTATGGAGGCGGTACGGTTTGGGAACCACTGCCGGTACAGTTGTGGGATGACACTCGAGAAGTACGTCGAAAATGCGCAGACGAAAATGTTATAATCTAATATAATTATAACGCCCGTATTATGCTACACACCTGGTACCCGAGTGAAACGATATTCTATGTTCACAAACGACAAATAAATAATAATGTGTACGAGGAATAATACTATTTAAAAATTACCGTTTTTTAATGAGAATTCTTACTCGATAGATTACAATATTGTATACTCATTACTATAACTGAACTACGCGGCTTTGCACGGAACGTTCTAGTTTTTAACGGACTACTACCTTACATCATTCAAAGCCTAGCCAGGTCTACTTATCCTTGTTTAAAACGGTTAGAGTTCGTAAACATATGTCATTCGAGTGGTGATACACAAGAGTTTTGGGTTTTCCGTCATTAGCGAAAACTAATAATTTTTGCCGACCCACTCGCGAACACGAAACGTATAAAACTGGCCACGTGAAATTGTGAAAAGCGTGGGTTTTCTAGATTCAACCCGCACGATTGAAAAACTAAAAAATTTTCGGCGTCACGAAAAAACATTGAAGACATGTTTTTGCCGCGGTTACCATGGTTACGAGGTAACCCATGGAACGCACATATATGTAGTATACAAAAATGAATGTTCAACGTACGTGTTGGCATTCTCTTCCGTCCGCGTTTGAGTTAGGCTTATTTTTACGAAAATTCACTCTCCTATGTTACTCGCTTCTGTACGACGAATACCGATTGTAAATATTATCATCGAGATCGGTTCAGCGGTTGAGGGGTCCACAAGGTTTGAACCACGGTAATAATATACCGTGGTTTGAACGGACAAACGTTGGTTTCCATACAAATGTAGTATGTTATAATAATTGATTTTATTTAACGTTTCAGCCATGTGTACGACGTTATGCTGTAGCGCCGTGCGTCGTCCAAGCCACGAGCCGCCACCGTACTTAATAATATGGGACGTGTATACGTTACACGGTTTTGACAACGTGCGCTTGACAGATCTGTTTTGCGGTCTTCTTCCCCGTCCGGGGGTATATACTGCAATATCACCGTGTACACAATAATAATAATAATAATAATAATAATAATAATGATCATAATGATAATATAACATAATATAAGCACCGCCTTACGTACATTACAGTGTGCACGTATGCATATAGTATACATATACGTGTAGGCACCGACACGGGCTCGGAAATACATTCTCTTGATTTATATACGCAGCGAGTGTGTGCGTGTGTGGCGCGTGCGTGTGTGTGCTCGCGTAGCACGGCTAATCGCGATGAGGGGCGGTGGAGGGGAGGTTGTTATTGTTACGCGCGCGTACCCGTGCGATGTTCAGAAAAAACGTCTCGTCCACCGAGAACGTCGTGTACGCGCCGAAGCTCGTGGAAACAATTTCCGCGATTTACAAGCGTCCGCCCGCCAAGGTGATGGTCGTGCGTACTTACCCATGTACCCGTATACCCGTGTACCGCAGATTTGTATAACTTAACTAGTGTTGTATGTGCCAACTAGGCCAAAATTTAATTATTATAAAAATGGTCGAATAGACAAAGTTTATTAGTAGGATGGGCCAGTGAAGCAAATGAGCTGAAGTAGCATATTGTAAATTAATATTTAAGACAGCCGGTCGGACGAGACCGGGGCAGAGTGTGTGTGTGTTTCGGTTGAAGCAAGCACTGTCGTATACCGTACTTTCGTGGGTATCGCTCTATCCTCTCTTTAGTAATCAAAACTAATAGATATTAGTTCAATTATTAAGAGTTGATGGGTTTTCAAAATAAAACAATAATTCACACTAAAAGCCTATTTTAATTAGACACAAAATAAAGCGTGGCGTCGTAGTCTATACACATACGTGCTTCAACCGAAACACACACACACACTCTGCCCCGGTCTCGTCCGACCGGCTGTCTTAAATATTAATTTGCAATATGCTACCTGAGCTCATTTGCTTCACTGGCCTATCCTACAAATAAACTTTGTCTATTTGACCATTTTTATAATAATTAAATTTTGGCCTAGTTGGCACATACAACACTAGATAGCCGCGGTGGCTTCATGTGTGGTGCACACAACACGGACGCGACCATAATGACACGATATCACGACGCCTATAGCGCCGTTAGTAGGTACACGGTCACTTGGGGAACACTCGCGCCGGTGCTTATCGTTGTGTAGCGTGGTCGGGGATGACCTGTTAAATATAAGATATTCAGGGAAGAAGTTAGGTTCTTTTGAATTTAACTAACCGTAGCTCTGGAGCATAAATGGTATATAGGATCTTAATATTATAAATAAATGCGCATTGGTAGAGATAATTATTAATATATAAAGGTTTATTAAGACTTACTGACATACTTAACAATCATAGGGCTGTTTCGTAGTTACACGGAGTTTAAGTTAGCGTGATGGTAATTGCGGAGAACTGGCGCTCTCTTACATACCGATTGGCGACCATAGGCCTTACAATATAAACTGTGAGTGGGGGGAACTTAATGTATAGTCGGCTTATATTATGTTTCTATAATAGTAATACTAAAAGTAATATATATATATATATGGTATTAACGATTGTTACAGTTGTTACACCGTATAATTATACCGTCGAATTGATGATTCATTATCCCTGTACCATAGGTATGTGAACAACACGTCTAATTACAGGGTGACGTTATTATACTGCATTGGTAATCATAGGCGTAATCCGCAGCGGTGGTAAGATGAGGATACGACCGGAGTCTAGCCAAGCGGGCGCCTCTCCTTTTTTATGTAGACATTTTTTTTTCATGTCGTAAAGAATTTATTACTATACTCTAAACCGCTTCCATCTAACTTTTTCGCACTGATGAAACAGGGTTTCATAGGATAGGACCCTAGTCAGAAAAAACGTATGGGGACCCGTCACGTATATTTTAATCAACGAAAATGGGACAATGCGTAATTTTGGTGGCTCAACTTTTCTTTACATGAGCTCCATTATTGGTTACGGCACTGATCTTCAGCCAGGGTTACCTGACGTTTTTTTTATGTAAAAGGCACCTAAAAATAGTTACTCCAAAGGCCTTTGGTTGCATCTGCCCCACAGATATTTTACCGGAAGGGTCTTGTCCGTACTCGGTCGTATGTATTAGTTCACATTTTTACCACGAAAGATAAATCAAATCATTTAAAATGTCGAACCCAGCGATACTGATTTGGTATGATAATAATGTTTTAGTGCCACGTGCAGTTCGCGTGTCAAAGTAATATTTTAGTCATTAGACTACATTATAATATATTCATGAATGCATTGTGAGAACAACAGCCGGGTGAACGATGATATAGTTAACGCGGATAACGTTTTCGACTAAAATAAATACGAAATACTGCGGGTTGTTCTAAAGTCTGCTGACCGTGGGCTTAACAATTTTGAACTTTTCGGACGGCAAAAATAACCGCCCAAGAATTTCGTCCGATTGACGTCACTGCTTCAGTGATAGTTACGCGGTCTATTGTTCTACCGGCTGGAACCTTGTTCGAGTTCCCTATAATATGTAAACGGAGCGCGTGTAGTGGTACGGATCGCCGCCGCCGAGAGTATCACGGCCTGGACATTTTTTCTTTAAACGGCCGTTTTGATGTAAAATTAATTCATCGATAAACGGAGGGTTCGTGAACCGTACACGCGTTGGTACACGTATACATGCACAACCGCTCTGACCTACGTCAAGCGCACATATTGTCAGAAACATGTTTACGGTTTCATTAAGTCTGACGCGCGTTTCAGCGTGTATCGACAATATTATCACTCCTGTTGTTTTTAACAGTGTCATATTTTTTCGCGGCCACGAGCATCCGCTATGGTTATTTTTACTACTTGTATTCCGATTATTATTAATATCGAGGGCAACATTATCGTCCGCGGTGCACGAAAACAATAACTTTTCACTGCGTAAACGTTTGAAAAGAACAACACGTTTTTAATGAGATCGGAGTGCTCGACTCCGGGCGATCGTTACTACTTTCGCGTCGCCCCGTGATCGCGTTCCATTCCTAACAGTCTACACCAGAGGTATTAAGACTGCGCGTCGCGGCTCCCAGGGGAGTCGCGGGAGTTGTCCAAGGGAGCCGCATCATATAATTGAAAACCAATAAATACCTACAACAATCGTTCGCTAACACATAGCTTTAATTAATACTGATTTATTATTTTATTGATACATATATTTACTAAGACTAAACATAAAATCTCATATTTCCAATTTATGGCTCAACCAATGGAACAAACTAGCCCCCAATTATGCCTCTCGGTACAAATATATTTCACCAACTATACCCTCTCAACACTGGTTTCACAATCTCAAATTAAAACGTAATACAATCATTTCTTTTTCTCGCCCAAGATTTGGACACATTCTACTACCTTCACACTCTTACAAACTTTCTCTCAATGACTCTCCTTTATGCATGTCACATGTCCACGATCTCACTATCTGCGATATCACTCACATACTTTTTCACTGTCCCTCTCTGGTTCTCCAATGCAATATCCTTTTCGCCCTAATTCACTCCTTTAATGTCTCTCTCGACACCCGATCCATTCTTTCCTCTCAAATTTTACCAATTATTACCTCACTTATATCATTCATTAACCAGGCTGGCTTAAAAATTGTAATAACTTGTAATATATTTTCTATCTTTTAACTTTATATACTTATATGTTCTATCTTTGTAATTATGTAAATGTCGAAACTAATTGTTAACAAAGTTTCCTTTAAATAAAAAAAAAAAGAAAAAGACTAAACATAAAATATCGAATCACAAATTTTTCTACACAACCACTTATTTTTAATTTTTTCATATATTTAATAAATAATAAATAAATAATTAGTATAAAATATAAATAACATTCATATAAACATTGATATGTTTGTCAGTTATAATTTGGGAGCCGTCAACATTTTGTGAACACTCAAAGGAGCCTTGGGATGAAAAAGTGTGAATACCGCTGGTCTACACGTTTCGTTTAATCGACAGCCGTTGCGGGATCGACGGCGCTCGCTTACACTTTATGACGTACATTTTACTGTAGCCACGCATAGGAACAGATTAATTTCGCGTATTGACAACATAATGCGAACACGTGTGAGCAAACAGCGCGCACGTATGACGAACTCGCGCAGTTGTATAATAAATCGAACGCAATAATAACGTCGTTACCGTGATATACGAGTATTTACGTTTCAGTCGGTGCGATAACGGTGTACGATTTCCAGCCCGAACGCGACTGATTATGACGTGTCTAATCGACGGACAACGTTGAAACCCTCGTCTACCGTTATCTCGAGTGAAACGCGCGTACCGTTGTAAATATGTATGCACGACAGGCCGCGGATAACAATAATAACTAACGTAGCGCAATAGCAGCGTTCGTGGATTTCGCATATTACGATGGTCTTAACCGTGTATGCGGTCCCGCGCGCGTTAAATTCTCGTCGTTTCGAATGCTGAAATATGTTATTAAGAAATCCGAAAAAAATGTATGTTAACGCGACGTTACGTGAGTCAGAAATGTGTGAACTTTTAGAAATAAGAACCGTGCTGTCACATGCGAGCTTGATAGCGTGACGTGATTACGTGTGACGTGAGTCCAGGCCCGTCGCAAGGGTACAAGCAACCCATGCGCTGCTTTAGGGCGGCATAAAATGTTAAAGAAATTGAAAATTAATTATCGTCAAAAAGAGGCAATACTATATTAGTTTTGCGTCTGCGCTGGTATCGTACGCCTCGTTGCGACTGAAAATTATCACAATTCACAGTGTATATGAAAAATAAGAAAGATCCTGGTTGGTTTATTCGAAAAAAAAATGTCACCGTGTAATGTATATTGTTTTTGCTGTAGAGTGTAGAATTTTTAGTTTCAAACGTTCCGGTCTCTGAATTTGGTTACAACGATTGGAGAAATTTGTCAGGTCATTTTAAAATACTCCCAATATCAACAACACATATTCTTAATTTTACAAGTTGGCAAGTAAAGGTTGTAAGATTTAAATTAAATCAAACTATTCTCATAATATAAGGTATCATAATACAGACATAAGGTCTGTTTTATTTAGGTTATGTGCTATATTACGTTGCATAGCTGCACAAAATCTTTCAACACAGTCTCCACATAATGGCAATTTTTTTTGTTATTTGATAATGTTTTGAAAGATCACGTAGAAATGATTAAAAATGAACACCTACATGAACATTACTTCGGCCCTCAAATTTAGAATGAATTAACTAATTTATTGAGTAAACATTGTTTTTCTAAATTTGATTTGTATTAAAAAAAGCTTTATGGCGTATAAAGTGTAACCCCTATATTATTTTCTTTTTAAAGTTGTATACATGTTTATGGTTTTGTCAATTCTAGTTTATTAACAAAAACTTTGTAATTCCACGATCCTGTACCTGTTTAATTAAGTATCTCTAGTGCGACACTAAAATTTTCGCTTTAGGGCGGAAAACATCTTACGACAGGCCTGTGGACGTGACTATAGCGTGTGGTTCTGACACAATATTTAAATACACTATCTACACTTTTTCCATGAGCCGTGATAGCACGTGAGCTCACGTGACGTGACAACAGTATGTTCGCAGCCTTATTTGACGCGGTAGGCGTGTAATAATTTAATAATTTCCGTATACCACTTTTAACAAATTTCTACTCCCGGCCCACGACGCTCATGAATTCCGAGATGATTTTTTTATTAGGACTTCGGACACGTGCTGCAGGTACGAGTACATACTACGAGGTGTCGAAACGATGCCGCCCCGAATTCGAGACCCTTTACACGCATCGCTATCATCTTATATTGTACTTTTTCATTAAAATGTTTTATACATAATATATAGCGCAGTCAAAAGGTTCGCGGTGCCGGAGGCGGCGCGTCGTCGCGGACGGCAACGTCGCGCACCCTTGTTCCGTTTTTCTCCTACGATTTTTGAACCATTAACTTCAAACTTTTTATTAGGTGCAAAACGGCGCAACGGCCGGGTACCGGGGGTGGTTGGGGGGTGTTTGCCGCCCGGTAAGTCCCGCCGCCGCCACCGTCGGCCGGCTAGGGTACGTGATAATATACACGTCCGCTCTCGCACACGTCTGATGAAATCGTCGGTTATTAATAGCGCGGTAAAGCATACATATGCATGTGTCCTGTGCGTACATATACGAGTATAATATACATATATATATATATTATCAAGGGAGAAAAAAAAATCCTGTCTAAATCAAAATCATCAGTGTTCGGAGCAAAGAAAACGAATTTCATTATGTTTCGCGTATATACACAGATATTTATATATTATTATACGCATGGGCTGTCATCGTGCGCGGCGTCATCATCCCCGGCCTACCCCGCGTACGGCGTTTTACCACCCCAGCATACCATAATAATAATATTCTCACCGTTTCCCAATTATTATTATTATTATTATTATTATTAGCCTTGTGTAGAATTACCATGATGAATTACGTCAGAGATTCGTGTTAACGTTCGGGCGGCGGCGGCGGTGCCTTTCGACGTGTTAATATTATCACCACGTGGCGACAGCCAACTACTATTACTACTACAAGGGGTCGTTGTACATTAAATTTGAATAAAAGTATATTACACATTGTATAATATTATAATACGCTGCGCCGTAGTAATTAAAAATAATTTTTCGCGTGCATCGTTTTCTTTTGTCGTTCTTGTAATAAATGTGTGATGTAATAATAATACGATATTGCGTACACACAGAAACCCAACCGTCGGGGGAGAAGTTCACGGTTTCTAGTTTCACCTCTCTCATCATTGCCGAAATTCACTCTTACCTGTCCTCAAATCTTTTATATAATTAAATTGTAAATAAAATTCACTTAATTTGAATAGTAGTTAAAAATAATTGGCTTTTTTTCAACAATAATTGTAATACAATTATTTATTATTTTATAAAAGGATCTAATTTTGGGTGAAAAGCATGACATTTTTTTTAGACACCCTTCCTGGAAAATAAAATATTATCCACAACCCTGATTGTCTATACAATCTACTCGAACGACTTTATGTCGACGTATAGTTGATAATAATAATAGTTAAGACTGGGATTTCAATTCATTCACTAAATGCCCTTGAAAAATTCAAAAAATTCCGTATAAGAAAGCATTAGATAAATGATAACTTTTTTTTTTAAATATATTTATCTATACACAATTGCCCAATCAGCTTAAATTATGAAATTACAGAAAGACATGAAGTGGTTTGAATAAGTAGCCACTCATTGATGATTCTTGATTAAGCATCTAAAAAATAATTTTTTTTATTTATTTTATTTTCCCTTCCAGAAGCATTTTATATTAGTATTTAGTTTTGTAATAAATCACGACACCATTTTCTTTTTAACCTGCGGGCAGGGTTTCCTGGGATTGTAGGAATGGAGAGGAATTTTATAAGAGGGTTGGAAATTGAAAAGTTACACTAAAATAGTGTATTTTTTTTAATAGCTTTGTACGTTGTTTGGTTGAATGGTCTTCTAACTTCTTAATTATTCATTGTTAAATAATAATGAAAAAATACATTTTAACATTTTTAACTTGTTTTGGGTGATAATTTAAGCGGAAAGGCTTAGTTTTATCAATATTTTTATCGACACCATAATTTATGGTGCTTAATAGTTTGTTATTCGTACCACCACCAGTCAGTTGAAATCCTCTTGTTAATCACAACAATTTCCGTTTACATTATGAACCAATGCCGTAAAATAATCAAAAAACCACTAAAAATACCCTCAATGGTTAAATTTGTCAAAAACTGCATAAAAAATGCAAAATAAAGAATACATTAAAACAATCGGTATCGCCCAAAACGTAATCTCTACTTACGGACCAACGTTTTTGAATACCAGGAAAAAAGAAGATGACATTGCATCACAATTCTTGGCCTATCAACAATGAATAGCGTTTGTATTATATATTTACACTCAGAGGTCGGATGGCACTGCGCTGCGTGTTGGTTTCCCGAGGAAATTTCTCACGTGGCGAAAGACGTATTATCGCTTCGCTGATACGACTCACGACTACTATTTTCATTTTTATTGTTTTTTTTTTTTTTTCTCAAACGAAACCATTTACTCTCTTGTACCCTCTTTATCGTCCCCCTCCTCCCGACGCGGAGTTTTGTTCGGGAGAAAATGTTCCACGGCGCGTATCAATAACGTTCGTGCGTTGTGTCGGATGTGCCGGGGATTGATAGATTTCGGGTCGGTCGAAACGGCTCGATTAAACGCGACAGATCGGGGGGGATAAATCGTGTGAAAATTAATACACCACCGATTCCGATAAATCCTTTGTACCACTCGGAACAAGGCCAGCGCGCGTCTGCACGCGGCGGATTGATGACGACAGCAGCCGTACTCGCGACGACCGACCTTACATCATCCGAATCGCCGTTACGCCCGCCGACCAGTGTTATATCATAATGTATGGGGTCGCCATTTTTAGCACCTGCTCAGTGACCCGGCACAACGTTTCGTCCCGTTGCCAACAATAAACACCCAGTGCGACCGATAAATCGCGTGACGTGTGCCCTGGCCGTATGCAATTCCTCGATTATCCACGTCGAACACGACTTATTGGCACACCGTAGGCTCACTGTTGGTCCGTCGTCGGCTCTGAATCGTCCGATACCTGCAGGGACTTATTGTTTACGGATCGTATGCACGTTCGTCAGTTGCATCGGTGTGTGAATTCGTTTGGCAATTTCATGAACTATACTCTACCTGCACACGCCTAACAGAGTGTGGGTCATTTATCCTACCCGGTTCGTATGTATAAAACCGGCAATACGGAAAAACGCCAAAACTATCTCGGTTTAGTACCTTCGTGGTTGCGTAGTTGTTGATTACCATCGCACACGATGGCCTCATAACTTTGTAAGTGTTTTAGCTGCCACCGTCGGTGTCCTCCAATTTTATCGGTGCTCCGGTATACGTACATATACTACACCTATACACGTGTCAGAGTTTTTACTGGCTGTACGGTTTATTTTTGGACTTATGCTCACTTGAGTCTACCACGTTTTCGTTTAGAGTTCAACTGCGTAATTCATTCCGGTATACGCACCAGTGCGATCCATTACACCCGTCAAAAGTACACCCTATCGCAGTTATTTGCTATCGAGTGAATGTACGGGCGGAATCGAACGTATCGAGTGAAACTTTGTGATGGAAATTGTCCGATGAGACAAGCACGCATTTTTGGCGCTCAGCCACCGAATCTGCCTTTAGAAAACTCTACACTTTATAGCCGTAACAGTGACACTTCGATCGGTGCACAAAAAATAACCTTCTAGCACCGGTATAATACATCTATAGACAGTGTAGGGTAGTTGGTTTTGAAAACTTATGTACTTGAATGGGTTTCGTGATAAATAAGATAAAATAATCGCAAGAACTCTTATTTTTATTTTGAAAACGTAACTGCTGCAGCTGTAGAGAAATCGACACAATTTTATCGTACGAGGGACAAGGAAACCTAACCTTGGTAAACTATTGAAATGTTCACTATCTTTTGAAGGTGGTTCGAGGGGTGAGTAGGGGGAATATACAACTTTATCTTGTAATTTGTGTTTACATGTATGTTATGCGTACGATATATATTGAGTATTGAGTATTTTCAAAGTTGATTTGCTTTAAAAATTCATTTTTCGCGGTTCTCGGAGATATGAACAGACGTTATACATCGACCGCATACAAGGAGTCAACACTTTCGAATCTGTGTAAGCTGAATCTTCGAAAAAGTCATCAATCTTGCTATATGTCTATAGAAACGCTTTATTTAATATGGCTTGTGCATCGGATACACCTCGTTCGCACGACTCATTGAACCCAAAGAAAATGTAATTGCCATAAGGTATTCTCAAACGTACACTGTCAATGGATATAATATGCTTTCGATAAAAATGTGCAATGTACCATAAAAATTATATTTTTAATCAAAAAACCGACGACATCGTACGTGTTTTACATCTCATTCGATTTGTATGACGTCAGTCAAAAATATGTACCGAAACCATATTATCCATCTTAGTCGTACATTCGTAAAAACAAAAATTGTTGTGTGCTTTCAGTTTTAATTTATTTTTAGATTTCCAGTTTTTACAATAAGTAATAATTAATTTATATTTTACAATAATTTAAAATTAATAGTATGATGATTTTTTTGTATAGCATAAGTAGGCTTGAGTACGGAGTTTTGCAAATTTACATTTCACATTTTTGGCATAACCGACGAATAAAATTTAAATCAAAGTTTTTGTGTTTTTGAAAAATTGACTTCGTTTGGTTTACATATGATTATCAGGTGTATTTTATGATTAATATGCTAGTATGAAAAAATTTTTAACGGGAAGTCATACCGTTTAAAGGTTTTAGGAATTGCTTTGATTTATTTTATTAACTACCTAAAAAGTAAAAGGTTTTTAAATGAGGATTAACCCGAAGAACAATTTACATGTAATCTCCGGCTGAATGAACATGTTCAATGGAAAATTTTAAGTGTATTTTCTACCCTGAAAATTATTTACTGAAATTAATTATAAAATCAATAATTTTCTCCATTAAATATTTATTATAGCTACAATGAAAATTATGCAAACGAATTCAAATTATAAATAGGTATCCCAAAAATGTTGAATAATTTTGTTCAGTTTTTTTTATTGAGCTCTTATTTAGTAAACCGTTGCTACATTATTTCGTTTTTTTCTCTGTATGTATTTTCTATTATAGTACCTAGTATTTAAAATGTTCCGCGTTTAAATTATAATTCGTAGTATTTTAAGATATACTATATTTTAAATAATTGTAAATGGATGTTTAAAAATAATTATAATTTAAAAAGTTTGGTTCTACTCAAGTAACTTACGTAAGTTTCTTGCTTGTGTGCACTTCAACTGTCAATATAATACATGTTTGGTACGTTGCAGTTACTATCTAAATCAGAGTTTTGAAAATAATCTGGTAAAGTCATGGCTTTAGACTTTTCCTGTGTTTGAATTTGATACTTAGTTGAAAGATTTGGTTTTCTTTGAAAGCATGCGATTTTCATCCGAAGTTTATTTAATTGGATTTTAATCAAACATAACGGCAAACATTCCAGTTCGGTTGAAAAAAAGAATGGAAAAATATGTATGGTATTGCATGATTTTATTATTTTATTTTAATATACCCTGTTTACGTTTTCTATGACTTATAAAATTATAAAAATAAAAATACAGTATTGGAATTCTATCACGCATTAAAAACCAAACACATGCGGTGTAAACAAATTGTTCTCCCGAGTAAACTATTATTTTAAGGAAGATATAAAGTTAGATAATTTGAAAAAAAATTCTATAAACAAAACCTTAGAATAATTTGTGTGATATAATAATATATATTTATATTAAAAGTATATGAATTATAACATACCGATAAATATAGTTGTTTCACACTGTATAGTGAGTGTTCATTTTTTTTATTTTAATTATAAAATTAATTTTTAACATTTCACAATATAATAACATAAAATAAATAAAACAGAACACAATACATACGTCATGATTAATAATATTTAAATTTTTAGTTCTAAAAATGTGCACAATGACATATTGTGTTAAAGACAGAATGAAAAATATTTTCCTGGCTTGAGTTTACATATAATACCATATGAAAAGAACAGTATAGTGATAGGAAATAAGTCATCAAGAATAGCGTGTGGCTATGATGATAGTACCTAAAAGTTTATGTGATTTTTGTTTGTAACACACGTTATAAATCAAAAAAGTTTCTTTGAAATTAAGGGCGAAAACGCTTTTTTATTTCTTTTTCTTATAAACTTGAAGTATTTAAAATTTTTAAAACAAAATATTGAAATAAAAAAGTTTAACTGTGACGTGCGAAAAACTCTCCAGCCGAATACATATAAGTGTTGTATCATTTTTTAAATATGTCTTTCTCAAATACCGTCACCGTATTGGTCTTGTACGTTAAGCTTTTTGCTCTATATATTATGATGTGGCGTTCATGTATAATCTAATGAACGACATGATAGATTGTCCCGGGTTGTTATCTGAGGCCTTAGAGGCCCTGATTTTAGTTCTAGAAATATATTATCTGATTTTAATGCTCCCTACACTTCTAGAAATCAGGAAATAACAATTCGAGATGCTGTTTGTCAAAGTTGTGAGACGAACTAGTTAATTTTGACTCTAATTCTGGTGGTGTAACTAAAGTGAAATTACACGTACTTAGAAAATCATGGTTATATTCAACTTTTGCACAAAAAATAATACATATTTACTAGCCACTGCACTCGTGCTGGTGTTTATTAATAAATGAATCAATAAAAAGTTATACATTTTGTACGATGGTTATAATATTTTGAACATACGAGTATATTATCATTGCGAATTACTTTGAGAGTAACAGCCGTGGCTGCATATTATTCGGATTGCATACATTTGGATTAGGTTTACACAATAATCAGATTATAAAAAATAACTGTTGGTGTTCAGTGGGATTAAAAAGTACTTTTTTATTCTTAAAAATAAACAGACACTATATTAACGAGTATATCTTAAGTTCTGGTTAAGGGCGGGTACAGAGTTTCTGAATGGGATGAGGCGATATATATAAATTAAAAAAATGAATTTATAGGTATAGACATAGGAATTTTCTTATAGCTGTGTACAGAAATTTCTCATGCTGTCGGAAGAAATCCCGGAGATGGGTCTTATTGTTTTAGAATGCACCAACTTTTAATTTTTAATGTAAAACTTAATTAAAATTAAAATCAATACCTATTAAACCATATTAAAAAAGCATTTTGATCAACTGTTAAATCACTTATTTTGCTTCATTGCCTCCCCCCCTGTAATCACCCTTGGTTGTGATCTGCTGATTTAGAACTTTTTATTTATAATGAGATAGTTTATTTGTATAAGATAATAATCATATTAAGCAAATGCTATTTAGATCTCTATTTTGGGAATTAACAATCTATTACTTCTAAACGTGCGATGTCGTACCAGCTATGATAACTATTGCAGTTGTTAAATTATTTATTATCTATCATCTATCGGCAAAGCTTTGGTTGGTGGATAATATATTGTCTGTTGCTTTCCTAAATCATATTTTAACGTGCCTTGGGAACTTTGGTGGACGCAACGCAATGGTTTCAAGCGAATTACATATCGTGGAATACGGCTCGAGTTAGCCGAAAGAGCTGTTCGCGTTAAGCTGTATGCGTCATGGAAATCGATTACTAGAACCTTCTGTACTAGCTCACTAGCTCTTTTGGTCACACGCGAGCCGATCCGTGGACGCTAAGTGGATGAAATCTGTACCGATCTGTACGGGGTGAAACATTGTCTGAATCAGAGGTTCACAAATTTTTAATGGAGCGAACCATTTTGGACATTTTTTAAATTTTGACAACTCACAATAATCAAAACACTTTTTTTTGCTATTTTTCATTTTGATAAAAATAAATTTGGACATCAAAGAAAAGTAATAAGTATCAAAATAGAAACACTACGGAAAATAATTTATCATATTAAAAGTACTTAAAAGTTTATAAAAGTATTTACACATAAAATATGTTTAATTTTTTTTACCCATAGATATAATAATTGATGTGTATTTTAGGTATAGTTATCTATAATGTTAAATATCCTATGTTTATAATGTAAAAAAAAATGCTTTTAAAATTTAATACGACCCACTAAAAATGTAATCACAACAATTGAATTTGACCCACCAAAAATGTAATCACTACCGACTTATGGTTCTTGACCCACAGTTTGGGAACCTCTGATCTAAATGAAAATGATTGTTAACCAGCAACAATAAAAGAGTGTGACATGCGAATACAATTCCGTATTAAAACTCACGTGGTCTATCGTACGTGGTAAAGATTACTCCATTTTATTTCAAACTGGTGGTGTCAGGGTCAAAAAAATAAAACAAACGGGAATATAACGTGCACGTTCATTACACAGAAAAGAGCATAGGGAAAGATTTATGAATATTTTGGGTCCATTCATTCCATCCTTATGCATAGCCTCCGTATCTAAAAAACTATAGTTTTCATAATGTAAATGAGAATAAACGTGTAACTAATTAGAAATAAGCTTTTGCAGTAAATGGTTGTTTATTCGGACTATATAGCCTTTAACTGTACAAAATAGAAGATAAAGCAAAGTATATGATATTGTTAGATATTTTAAAAACTAAATAGGTTAATTAATTGTATACATTTACCTCGCCACAAGCTGCGGTGCTTGATAATAATAACAGAACATAACAAATTGAAGTTTATGTTGTGTTTAGTTTTCAATTTACAAATGTTAACGTGTAATGTATATTGGTTATTAATTACAATAAAAATTAAAATAAACCACAATAATTTTATTAGTGTTGCGTAGTGCGTGAATGTTGGCCGAAAACGTCCACGCGACGTCATACTAAGATATGAGCGTATTATAAATCATCTAATAAACGTTATGGTTTTATAAAATTATACACATATTGCAATAATATATTATACACGCCATACGGGGTGCACGCTTTGGAAGCAATCGGGCTAATGTAAACGTCGCTAGCATATACTACTTTAAGATATTAAATCCTCGCGGAACACCCTGTAAATGTGTGTACTCCGCATTATTATTAATTATTCTATATGATAGGGTTTAATATTTCGGTGTACAAACATCATTAAATTTTCAACGGATCGCCGTCATTGCGATTATTGATGGTTTGCCGACATCTTGGCTTTTAAAAAAAATTAAATGGAACAAATATTAAAAAAAATATATATAATAAAAAAAACCAAAAATCCAATTACTATAATATAAGGTACCGCTCCTTAAAATAAAGAATTAAGTGATCGAATCCAAATAGGGTACTGCGTATAGGCATTTCAATATGCCCTAAATAATCGTGTTTAAATATAAGTTCTGTTAAGCCGAACTAGTTACGACGACCGGGTTAATGTTATAGTTGCCTGCATCGAGGCCAGTATGTAATATGCAAATTAATTAAGTACTTTATCGCATCACGGGAGACGATTTAATAAAATTGCAGGTATTTGAATGCGATTGTAATTTTAACCTTTTAAGTAATTTGTTTAACCCTGACCAGGTAGTGTATAATAAGTATACAATTGATATGATTCAACCATATCCGTTAATTAATATTTAACAGTCAATATTAACCTTCAAAGGGTAAACAATAAATTCAATTATTAAACTTTAATACACCTTATTACACTATATAGTATATATATAAATCATAGTGTTATTATTCACGATTGATTTATATCTTAAAATTCAAATCAATGATTTGCTAAAAGCAATGATCATTGATTTCTTCAATGATTGCCCGCACAAGGCATTATAATTAATCAAATAATCGTCATTAAATCGCCTAGCTACGCCGAGGACCTTATTGATTACTTGACACTACTGAAAAATGTTCAACTCGGAAAAATACATAATAAATTTAACCATATTAAAATTATTTTAACATTTTAAAAAAAATCTTCTGCCCAAAACATTATATTATTCAACGTAATTTTGTTTTAAATTTTTCCTGAGTCTTTGAGAAGGTGATAATATAATAATACACTTCTTATAGCAACCGAAATGTTGACATACACAATGCACATATTACATTTTTATTGACTCGACAATTCATATTAAATTCCCAGTTATAATAAAATTATATTGTTCATCCTCTTAATACGTTAAAATAAATGAGATAAATCAATCAATCCGTTAGTTGGACGTGCCAAGAATTATCGTGAGTATGATCTCTAATAAAAATAAATATATTTTACATTTAAAGCAGGTTGCGTATGGTACACAGTGAGGAATCTCGGATAGTTAGTATTTCATATTAAGATATTTTACATTTGCCGACATTTATTCATGGAAACATGCAATTCTAAAATACATCATCAAATTTTAAAATTTATTCTAATTCTTGCTAAATTACAAAAGAAAAGTATTATGGAGTTATAAACTTTGATCAAAGCGAAAAATATATTTATTCTACATGGATGTAGATTTCTTTTTTCGTACCCATTTCATTTGGTAGTGGAAATGCTCCAAAAGGTTTTCGTAAAAACTTTTTGGATAAGACAATTTGTACATAGAGAAGTTATATTTGAGTTTTTCAAAAAATTTAAATACTCCGGCAAAAAATTATGTCAAAACGTACAAACATTCTCTTCTAGTTTTGTCAGAGAATTGTAATTCATATATATTTTACACATGAAGTCGCATTTTTGGGATCAATATAATACTAATATTCTGAAACAGGATTTTTGGATTAAATGAAATTTTATTTATCACACGAATGGTTTTACTTGAAACAGTAACGAATATAAGTTACTATAAGTTACTTAAACATAAGTTTATTGAGTGAAAACGTTAGTTATTTAGAAGGTAACCAAGTACATACGTTATGTACATAGTATAAGAGAAATGATATGTTGCTCATACGTTTGTACACTGAATTATTATATTTAGTACTATTTAACTTTAAATGTAAAATGGTCGGTGAATACATTTTTAGCATGTTTTGTATACGTACGTCGTGCTCGTGATATTATGCAAAATTTGGTTCTTGGAAAACGTGACTCAAGAAACAATCGAACGCATCTTGTAGCTGTGACATTTAGAGCTGTCAAATTCTCAAATGCAATATTGAGTCTGGAATCTGTGGAAAAAAATATAATGCTATAATAGAATAAAATACCTTTATCATTTATTAGATAATATAGTTTTACACTATTTATCGATATCAAATTCTCATTGAAAATATTTTAGACAAAATACGCCTTTGTTTTGAACAATAATTTAATGTAATAATAATTATATTTTAAATTCGGAAGCAAGTATTATAGTCACAATCAATACCATTTTAACGGAACGTACCATTAATGATCTTAAGGATTACTCACAATTCGGAGTGCTACCGCCTAACCGTGGTACCTTTCCTCAACTAAAAAAAAATAAATATCGCTACTTTTATGCAAATGTACGCTACATTAAATTTGTTTTAATTAAAATTCTAATCTATGTAGCCACCAGTATAAATCACGAAGACATCTGTTAAATCTGCCAGTGTCCACGAATAAATACCTACTGTTAATTCACATTTATTTGCAACACGAGATGGAAGCGGTTAAATTTAAAATTTTTGTCAGATTACGAACAGGTAACCATCGAGCCAAAAATACGTCGCATCGTTGTAAGCCGACTGTCGAGTACACGTAAACGTTCGGTTTTTACAACTTTACGTAATTTCATGAGCTAATATATAACCGTACATATAACATTACCGGAATAAGTATCCGACAGCTAAAGCGATATTTTTAAGAACATAAAAAATATATAGCTCAGTTATAAATGTCATAAAAAATGAAATATGTTTTGTGTATAATTCAACTTTATAGAAATCTTATTGGTCTTTTTGAAATGAAATATTAGTTTGAAAGTATAGCGCTTAAACTATAGCGAAATATTTACTATGTATTTATATCGAATCATATTCAAGTAGTATAATAACTTCTTTTTTACTGTCTAAATAGGATAAATATAACTGGCCCCCACATTCCTACGGAAGTTAACAGCAACTATGAAATGAAAATATTTATATAATTACTACATAATGTACATCAGCATTTAAGTGATTTAATATAAACCGGCTGGGTTGACTATATCAGCCTTATCCAACAATAAATAAAATAAAAAAGCAGACGCGCTCGATCTTAGCTCATCATTTTGCTTTTTTTGCAAGAACCAACCGCATTATTATCAAACTTTACCGTGTTATTTATTCTTATTTTTTTCCTCTCGAATATTTCCATGATGTTTTTATTATTTTCTTTTTCGCCTTTTTGAATGATTCAAATTCAAATTAATCAATCTTAATTATTTATTTTCGAGGAAAATCATTATTCAAATGTACTGTTAAATATTTTTAAATTAAATACCTAACATAGTTTATTGTTGCTCTTTATATCTAACTGTTGATTCACAGTCCACTGTTTTGTAGTTCATAAGAGCTTTGAGTTAGTCGTGACTGTTAATAAAGTATGGTATTACATAAATATATTGTAAAGTAAGTTTGTTACCACTCCACAAACACGGTTTTTTGAAAGATCATCGACCGCGGCATACATACTCGAGTGAGAAGTTTCAATTTGCAATACAGACTTGCCATCAATACAACAACTTTTTTCATCGCTACTTCGATACAACATCAGCAATACCTAAAACCAGTGAAGGTTATATGTTCGGAAATAATGAAAAACAAATAAATATACTTAAATGTAAGTGTTTAAGTTGCAATAACCTGCAGGATGCAGTGACGAGTATGCTACAGTGTAATTAAGGAAAAAGTGTATGTAATCTATAATATTATGTACTTTGCAGTATAATACCGAATCCGTAGATTTATAGAAGTTTTTAGTACGACCAGTGTAGGTACCCGCCTTACTTCCAATAAACTTCCGATCGTTTAATCCTCTTTCGGTATTACTACGAATGTATTAAACGAACTATAATACGATTCTAGGATTACTGCAAGAACAGTATAATTCTACAAACCATACAGATGGTGTCCCCAAATGCAGAGATAAACGCGTCGGAATAAGGTTTTGGTCAGGAGGATTAAGCGAGAGTGAGATTTATTTTTAAATTAAATAATTTAGAATTCGGTCTATAAAAAGCGGAATTATAAGGATTGCTCCAAGGCAAAAGGACACGAGCAACATTTCTCTAAATTTTCAAGGAGCGAAAAAACGATTGTTATGTTAGTTTTAAATTTCGAATTCCTATAATATTTTTTTAGGTGATTTTTGATATTTTCTCAAAAGTAACTTTTTACGCAGATACAGTATTATTATGCTGCTGTTACGGCCAAGCAATTCTTAATGAGATATAACTATTATTGAAATACCAAGAACTATATTTATGAAATTATTTGAATTTTCAGCGTTCATACCACAATTTACATATGTGTCGATAGTAAGACGTTATCAAAACAGCAACATCCATTGGCGTTTGCTGCCCGTTCATTATTTGCCGTTAACGATTAGTCCCTAAAAATGTGGCTGAGGCTCACCTCACAGAGCTTATACATTATAAAGTGTCGTTAATACCTTACATTTAAAAATAAAATGGCTCGTCATAAAACACGGTCACACTGTTGAACCATTGTTGGTAAACCTATTTCTCCTACCTGAAAATGTATAAGCTACCGCTTAGTCCCTAAGTATCGCTCGTGTCCTTTTTTCCTTTGATCCATCGCATTAATTGATGCAACTCCCGTTGGTATCAATGCGTTCCAGTCCGCGCGTGATACACGTCTTTTGATGTGATCGATATGGGTTTTTTTTTTTATTAAACTATACCCTCGGCAACAAGTGCCATCGGGAATTACAAAGATATTTAAAATATTATATTATGTACAATGTAGAACTACAACTTATTTATTAATTTTGATATTGTAATGAAAACGATTATTGAGTCTGTTGAGTTTTCGGAGTTGTTTAGTGATGTGGCTCCAATATCTTCGTAGGTGTGGCATTGAATTAATATGTATCTTACACTTAATTGAACTGCAAAAGATGTGCAAATAGGAGGATCTTCTTTATCCATCAGGTAACTGTGAGTGATTTGAGAGTGACTGATGTGGAGCCTGTTTATTGTTACCTCGGTTTTTCTTGGCATGTCCAGTGGATGAGGCCAATAAGAAACATTTTGTTTGACTTCGTGGAGTTTAGTGATTTGGCGATTCCACGCTTAACTGCCAAGATTAAAGACATTTGTATTTAATCAGAAGTTGTACGACGTTTATTTTGGCTATAATCGGGACACGTGTGCGATATGGTTTTATAGTTGTAGTAATGACGGAAAATGATTTCATGATATTTATTCTCGTACAGACGTACAGTACGCACCAGCAGTATGTGTCGAAGAAATAAATGACCGCAGACGATGTAGACACTTTTAGATACGCAGTGTTGGATGATTATTGCCGAAGGGATTTTTTTTTTCTTTTCTTCCCTTATATTCATATCGTTAACGTACGGACGCTACTTATAACGTTCCGCAGGCTTATCATCGCGACCGATCGTTTCGCTTCTGCTTCCTCGCGACGACCTCAACGGTGGCAAAACGTCTTATTCGACGCGCGTTCCACCCGAAGACCGGCGATGGACTCGTGCACCGACCGTTGAACTCATCCCGTTCTCGGCAAATCCCTCGACACCGTACACGGTCCCTGCGCCGTGTAATATATCCTGCATAAGCCCGTGCCGCAATCGCTCGCAACCGAGACGTTGTTGTTATCTCTGCAGTTGTCGGGATGAAAAACGATCGCGTGGCTTCGGGTACGCGCCATACGCAACACGGACTTTCTTTCGGTATAGAACCTGCGACGGTATGCGATTTATCTTCCAACGCTCGCCTAATATGATTTATAAAACATCGGGTTATGAGCTGCGTGCACAGGGTGTCCCGCCGAGGATTTACCCTTTGCGCTATCTTCTGAGATAATGAAGATAATACAATTCTGTTTTTCTTTATTTTAAGATTCATCGCGGATCAACGACCATTCATACTTTAATTGAATTCAATTTTATGGTAAAAAAAGTGAAAAACCTAATTTTGTATGGATATGGTGTAAAAAAACGTACAATTTTTTTGGAAACTAAAAAAAAAAATATTAAAAATCATGTGAAACATGTAAACCAAATGTTGAAACGTCAACATTTTTAGAAAAATAAACTAAATAAAATGGTTGTATCTTCAAATGTTTTGGAATATAATAAATTTTTTTTTACTTTCTTACCAAAACAATTCAATTAAAAATATTAAATATCTGTAGTCTTGGTCTCCGTGAGCTTTATGTAAAAAAAACATAATTTGAATATATTTATTATTTCAGGAGCAGTAGGTAAATCCTTGATATGACACACTGTAGTTGACAAACAGGCACTAAGCCGTTTGACCGATCCTACCCATAAGGGAACACCTGGTTGAAACATAATCAATGTGCAGACGAAATCGGGCTGTTGTAGATTTCAAGCCAAAAATAAAAATCAAGCAGATCAAGCTCATAGTTAAATTTGTTTTATTTTAAAAATATATGAAGAGTATTACACGTTGTTTCATTATAATTTTCAAATGAGCGCGCCCACTTTTTGCGATTAGCTCTCTGCGTTAAACAGCTTTATCATCACCCACAGCACTGTTTAGTGCCTACACTTCAAACACATTGTGTGAACAAAAAAGGGATGTGTTGATGTCGTCTCTATAAACAAGATATTATGTCGTTTAAGCATATATTTTATTTAAATATTTAATCAGCTTTATCAATTGATTTTTCTAATGTTTTGAAAAGGAATTTTTATTTTTTTGATGCCCATTGTAAGTTATTTCTAATGCAATGATATATATATATAGAACAATACAACTATTTCGTTTAAAAAATTTTTCTATAAACATGAAAAAAAATTATATATATTTATGTCAGTTATAAGTAAATTTCAAGTACCATGGGACGGAATAATCTTTAAATGCTATAAGCTTAGCAAAATTAGGACTTAAAGATATGCATATAATTGTCATCGAGTACAGCATAATTGAAATACTCATAAGAAAAATAATAAACAATGATAAGATTTTGAAATGTATAATTAACTATAACAATTAAGACACCAAGCATTATCGTATTGACTTAAGCAAATAGTATTATGAGATTAAATAAATAAACGGTTGAAAACATTTGAACACTCGATCATAACATGTGCTATTTTAGAAATGCTCGGAATAAAATACTGAAGTACGACAGTTATTTTATATAGACATTGTGGTTGGGAAAAAATCCAGTAACATTTTTGTCTACAAATCGTATTCGTAGCTACCTAACCCTAATGGAAAAAAGAAATACGATTCGCAGGTGTTTACTTACAAACCGATAGAGACATTGCAGAGAAACAGCTTCATAAAACCTTTGGAAACGCAACCGAAATTGGGTACGTCACCGTAAAATGATTCGAAAAATTGAATGATGAAAACACTCGGTGCCTTGCTCGTCATGAAGCTATATATATATAAATTTACAGTGTTAGAATTGTCGTTCGCAACTCTTGGAATCCGAGAGCGTTCGGAAATAAATAAAAAAAAACACGATCGTTTCCTGATTTCCACGAATAGATTAACTCCGCACGGTCACGTGTTCGCCCAAAGTGCGTGCACGGGCGCGTGCGAGGGCCTTCGAAGAGGAAAAAAAACCTTAGCTCGAATCCCTGTTCGTGGTGCGCGGCGGATACGCACTACGTACGGGACCGTTCCATTGTATAATAATCTATCGTCATGGCCGTAGAAAAACACCATAGCCGTGGCGGGGTCGTTCTACGAATTCGCGTGCGTGTACGCGGCCGGTGAACAGAATTTACGGGGTGGCGATCGGGGGGGGGGGTGGGAAGAAAAAAAGAAAAAGGGGTTTTTTTCCATAGATATACGATATGCGTGCACTGGTACGGTGCCGTGTTTGTGAACGCTCTAAATTTATCGTGGGGAAAAAATTCAACCCACATCAACGGGGGGCGAACGCACACGCAAAACATAATAGTAATAGCAATACGAAAAAAAAAAATAAGAAATACCCGTCCTCGCCGCGAGAAACGGGCGATCTTGTCGCGTTCAGATATTAAGGATTAATATCTACTTTTGCCTTATCTACTATTGCCTACACGTACTCGTTCGCTGCGGTTTTCGGAACATCACGAAAACTCGGCGACGATCAACTGCCACAGCACGGGTGTGCACCGTGATCTCGTTCACGGTACGAGTGATACGGTTCCCAAAAATAAATGCACAATCACGAAAGAACAAATAAAAATGCTTGAATCGGATTTCACGGTGTATTAGACAAAACGTTGGCCTTATGCAGGTTAGTTTCTTAACCACGTCCATCCTATTTCGTGGCCATTGAATTGCTCAAGTATTAATTTTTTTTTTTTTAATGTTCAAGTTTCCATAAAACATTTTATGTTTACAATGTTTTATTTGTTTTCATGCCAACTTAACGGTGTCCCGTGGCTACGCAAACTTGGAGTTCTTCAATGGAATCAACAGATTTATTACTCAAAATATTCAGTTAATTTTTCTGAAATTTTTGATGTGACGTAGTCAACATTAGGACCATTAATTTTTGAATTAATCAAATATGAAACTGCGTTCAAAAAGTGAGATACTCGGGTCGTCTCGAATCAGTAGCAATTTGAGATTATATGTAGTTACAAATTAAATCATTACTCCAGGTACTAAAGACTATTTAGCTTAAGTGCCTAAAGTAGAATTTTTTAAAAACTACTTGTTCGAATTTTGATTTCAGAATTCACGGAAAAATGAAGTACCGCATTGAAAAAGGAGTTTGTATTTGAAAAAAGGTTTATATCGTCGCAGAGCACACTTAATGTAGCCCGAATAAAAAGTAATGGAAAAAATAGCAGAGATAAAAACGAGCGAATTTCTATAAGATTTACAACCAAAACCTGTTGATGACTGTTAAAATTAAAAGAAATAATGACAGAGAAAGAATAATTATCTTTAAATTCTGTGTTTTGAAAGATTATAAACGTTTACGTTTAAAAATATTTGATTTCAAACGGTCTAAAATCATTAATTATTCAATATAAACTTTTTATTTTTTATTTGTTTTGCTTTTATTGTGAAACATAACAGCAATTGGCCTTTAATGATGATTTCGATTAAAAAAAAAAAATTCGTTTTTACATCTAATTTAATACTACTTATACCTTACGTGGAATGTTTTTAATTGTTTCCATTCATCCTACTACTGTGATCGGACGATGACTGTTTAAATACATAGGGATGAACGTTAAATTTTCGACATAATCAAAAAAAATACAGTTATAAAGAGTAACTAGTTCTTTTTTTTTTTTATTTAAACTTTGTTTAACATTTAGTTTCGAAAATAATGTGACACAATTACAAAATACTTAATAGCTATTTATAATAAGAAAGTAGTAAAAAAAGAAAAGAAAACATAAATAAATAAATAAAAAAGAAAAGAAAATCTGATTATAGTAAAAAGACTGTATGATTGAAAAAAGATAAAATGTACAATAATATATTTTTTTGTTGGGTTGAAAGGATATTTTTGGTTTCGATAGGAATGTTGGAACATTTTAAAAGGGAAAACAGTTGATCCCGTTGAGATGATAGGCTGGGACAGGAGAAAATTAGATAGCTAATATCGCAAACCAAAGGGTCATTGTGGAGTGAGCAGAGAGGAGAATCATTTAAAGAAAGAGTAACAAGTTAACTGTTAACTTCGTAAAATCGTATTTAAAACTTTTCCGGTTTCGGCCGAAACGGTTTTTAATGTTATACAATTTGTGTTCATCGTGCAGGTACAATTGTGAAAATGAAATTCAATAATTTAAAGAATTCGCGTAGAGAAGACATTAATGTTACCTCTATTCTATCGAAATCATATTGAAACGTAAAGTGAATTCGTTTTATATCATTTTAAATACGAAACGGAATGAATGCTCTTCAAAACCATAGAGTTTTCTCGGTATTATGTCACATTTAGCTGAAGCACGAAAAAAGTGAATTCGGTTTGGCCTCTGCAATAAAATCTGTGATTATCATAATAATGAGCGACGGTCCAATGCACGTTCTGACTTGATTTGTTTGAATACAATTATTTTATCACAGTAAATCGAATGTTAAAAATTACAATATTATTATTACGTTTGTCGCGCTGGTGGCTTTCTCGCGGTGTTTGTTCCGAACGCGAGAGACGTGTCTTGTCGTTTGTAGATCACCCTTCATCGCGCCCACCAGTCACCATTCGCCCCGAATGAACTCCATTATTTCACCGACGCGCACTCGTTCGCGGGTGAACGTAAACGTAGCACGGCCCTTATTTATTGGCTGAGAAACCGAAAGCGTCGTGAGCGACGAGCAAAATACGAATAATGGTATAACCGACTTGATCGTATTCAAATGAGAACTTATCGGGTGAAGGGCGAATCGATCCGAAATAGGTAAGCGACGGCTGCGTCGGCTTACGGTTTGTAACGTCTCACACGCAGGCAGGAAACAGAACGCGGCCAAACGGTTGCGAGGATTTACATCGCCATCATAATCGTTTTGAGCTAGACGTACTTACAATCGTCATAAAAGCACGTTGGACTACATCCCGTCGACGTGCAGGTGAAACGCTTAATTCAGTACAATATGTTCGATATTTACGGGAAACACTTGTTAGGACGGAATAATATATCTATAGGTAGAAAGAAAGCTTTTGGAAAAGCGAAATTATAAAATTTGAAAAATGACCGTGCGGTTTAATCGTGTACGTATTCAGCCGAACCTCTTTTTTTCTGCGAACACGGTTAAGATTATTTAAAAACTTACGTTTATTGAGATTTCGTTGAAAAAAAAACGGACTGTAGCAACGAACACCTCACCGAGGAGAAGAATTTCTAGTTAAGAAAATGTAATATGCTTTGAAGGCGAAAGCAAGGGAAACAGAGCCCCTCGGTATGTTAAAGTAATAAATAATACGTGATTTACAATAAACGATACGGATGCAAGGGGATGGATGGCCCAACTGGGTAAAGTACCCCCTTTTAGAGCCAAAATAACCACAAAAAATATGTTATGTTAGGTTAGGTTAGAGAGATGGCAAATCCACAAGGAGTACAAAGAATATAGAAATATGGCAGAAGCAAGAGAAAAAACCAAACGGAAGTTTCAGACAAAATCGCAAAGCAGATAGCAGGCCACAGGGAAAGATCAATGAACATAACAGCTCATCCCGGAAATCTGCTACTGGCTGAACCGTCAGCATGGTGAGGTCCGCTACCATCAATACATTAGCACTCACTGGGCATGGATGCTTCGCACATGGTTTGAACACAAATAGTGGCCCTTTGTACCTCATTAATTATTTGGTGAGTTAAAGGTTTATACTTCGTCAAACTTAATTTTTTTGGGAGATTTGACTTTATTTGCACCCTGTTTAATCTTGATTCTTTCTTAAGTAATATTGTATTTTGATTATGATTAATACTTATCTGATAATTATCCGTCAATGTAAGCCATTATGTGTTATTATGGAAAAACATAAATATTTTTTGTAATTGTTGAATCATAATGCTTTTAAGGCAAGGCTCCCTAAAAAAATATTATGTTGATAATGGTACACATTATGATGCTTGAAAAATAATGTCGTAAACAACTATATCGTCACTTCCGAAACTTTATGTAGCCATTTTTTTGCATCAAAGTACAACAAATTACTATAATAAATTGTCACTTTAAATTTATGAAATAATTTAATTCGTCATAAAAACTATACATTTTACAATATGAAATCGTATTCTTTTATGAGAAAGAAACAATCGTCGCGTAGAGAGGTTTGTTAAAATAAAAGTTCGACTTTATAGTGTATTATTATTGTATCGAATAAGCGCGTGGGCAATAATATATGTGTGCGATCGGTTGCTGTTGATTTATTATTATTATCTGCGACGTTTATGAAAAAGTAATGAACCAAACGTAAGCCCCGCGAGTATAGATCAGATTTAATCCGGATATGGGATGTGCATTATATTACACCGCTATTATATATTGTGTTTGCGTACGGCCGTTCTTGAAAAAATAACGCGTTGGATTCCGCCGGGAGGGTATCTCGCCACTCGCGTATTGAACTAGAAATAAGACTTTTTTTTTTTTGTATTATCAAAAAGCTGGTGAAACGCGCCATAGTACTCCGCATTAGAGTAAAATATTTAACAACACTACGATGGGTTCCACAATAATAAGTTAATGAGAAACGAATATTGTTCTTTAACTTTAAGACGAAGTCACACCCACTTGGGTTGTATCCGTCTTACGTACGAATATCATTGCGAATTCACGTTCAATAGTTCAATTAATGTAAAGTCGTTGGCTTTAACGTGATAGCAAGCTGAGAAACTTCCATGCCTTTAAAATGAAGAGCATTATATATGTTTTGTTGTTCGGGTTATGGTGATATTTTAATTTCCAAGCGAGCAAAGAGTATCCATGTGAATAATTACAGTTTAAAAACTCATAGCTCGATTCAAAGTTAAAATATTAAAAACAAACCGACCAACAAAACGCAGAAAATGTTCTTCACTTTATGTTTGATCATAGGCCAGTTGAATCTAACATTAAAGATAAAAACACCACATTTTAACTACTGAACGCATACCTGATGTTTTGTACGTTTGTAAGATGGTGACCACACGTATGGGATTCCTTTTCGTGTTATTTACACGGCTATGCGGTCGGGTCAGATACATGGTTGCAGGGTCTTCAATACTTCAAAGCAATGTACCGTTGTTCAAAAAAAAATGATTCTATGTGAAAGAGGTCAGGTGGATCAGTTTATATTTGTAGCTATATTAGTATGTAGTAGAACCATATTTCTTAATAAAGTAGGCTTTACGTTGAAAAACAAAAAAAAATGTGTCAATACATATGAGTTATCCATTATTTATGATATTAATGCACGTACAAAAACTCAATAAATGTTTCGAGGCGCTACAGTTGACATTTAAGGAGTAGCAACTACATAACTAAAAACGTGATATCAAAATTCGTTGAATTACCGAAATTCGTCAACATTGCATTTTTGTACTAACCTACTGAAATTTCTTTTTAGAAAAGTAGCATACTTGTATGCATTGAAGCAATCCTTCTGATCGAATTCGCGTACATAAACACATAAAAAAAAACCACACATCATGATGGAACCAATAGATTCCTCGTCGTTTCACTCAGAATCCAAAAGGACTCATGCGAAAGACAAAAGGAAATTAATGGTGTATGATATTTTGATTTTTGCGGCCCGCAGGCTATACCGTTCAAACCCTTGGGATGAGGGTCACCCTAGCTAGGCATTGAAACAGATATAGCCGTAGTTTCAATTATTTCTATTGACTTTCGCCGTACCGGCAACAGTCAATAAGTGCACAAGACCAAGTTACTGACGTAATCACATCGGTGCGCTCCGCTATTAATAACTTTGACCAGTGAATCGTTAGTATTTACAGTGGTTAGTGGCACGATAAATATTACGCGTTATAGTTAGTTGTTTGTTATTAGTCACCACGGTTGGAATTCGGGAGCAGCGTCGTTTGGTTACTTGCCGTCGTGTTTTCCGACGCGTTAATGGTAACACGAATGCGAATTTTTACATAATTTATTAGCCCAAGCGCCCCGAATGTGGACGGACAGATAATGTGTATTATTCCCATACGTTAATATAATGTCCATTCCGGTGCACGTATATACCTAATAATATATGTATGTATAATTTTGTAATATTTGCGTACAGTTCAAGTATGTAGTGTATAGGTACATCGAGTATAAAGTATAAAATAATACCGTCCATTATACGATACGGTTTTTTTTCATTTTTTTATTCATATAAATTCGTTGTTTGAATACTGAGCCGAACGAGATATGCGTTGGTTTTGAAATGACGTGTTTTTTTATTTCTACGATATAACTTGAGGGTAATAAATCTGCACCGTAACGTTTTGGGACATTCGAAGTAAAAAAGTACGTTTTCAATCAGACACGTATTATACCGATGTTTAAACATTTATCGTATAGTTTAATTATTTTGAAAAGACAATTGTTTTGTGTTTCCAGTAGTAAGAGGATACTTATAATAATAAACTAAAAAAAATAAAAAATAGGTTCAAAAGTTTAGGAAAAGACACGAATTGCTGTTCCTGATAAAATGTAATTACTCGGGTTCGGTTTGGAGGCAATATAAAGTATAAACAGTAAAAAAAGCATTTAAAATGTAAAAAAAGGCATTTAATTTATATAAGCAATTCATAAAATATAATACAAAATAAACTAGTAGGTATTAAAAAAAAATTGACTACCATGTACTTTGATAAGCAGTCTTCAGAAAAACGTTTATGGTTTGGGCTTAAAGTATTACTAATTACCATTCGAACTGCTTTGAGTAATCTGTACTTTTTTATGATCAAGAAACTAAAACTGTAAAACAATGCGGACTTGCGCTATGTTGAGATAAATCATACGAGTGCCAATTATAACGTGTACAATGAGTTCCACCAAGAATTTACTCATTGCGATAACTCCTGAGACAATGTAGTATGTACTACTAATTTTTTTTTTTTTTTTTAAGACTCCAAGGACAAGAACTGCAATAACATTTTATAATTCAAATTAATTTAATTGACTGGTAATATATCAAAATAATAATTATTTGTTTTATGATTATCAAACAAATCGAAGATGAACATTTTATGGAACTTATTATTTGAGAATTTTGACGTTTCAACATTTTATTTTCATTAACATCACTTTTTAGTTTCGAGAAAAACTTCATATTATTTAATAATTTATTGATCTGATAATATCTTGTCTATTTTTTGATAAGTTTTAAAAAACACGATATTTCTGAAACTAATATAGTTATTATAAATCATGATGTTAATGATGATATACACTATGGAGTGACTCTCTTCAATTTTTCAAAAATATTAAAAGGAAACTTTTTTTAATATCTCTTTCAAAATCATTAAATCAAAATATGACACATAGTAGTAGTCATATTTGAGTCTTATAAAAAAATAAAATAAATATAATTTCATCATCTTCATTACTTCAGGAGATATCGTAACGGATAAATCATCTGTGGGACACCCTGTATAGTAATATTTAAACGTTTTCTATAATTTCAAAAAAAAATTAAGAATTGTTAAACTTATTAATTTTATTAGTAGTAAGCTAGTAAGAATTCACCTTAGAGACTTGTAGAAATTATTTTTCGATTACAGATATATCTCCAAAAAATTTAAATAAATAAATTATTGTATCCGTTTTTGGTATACATAATATACCTATACATAAGTTTTACTACACGTAAAATTGTTTTCTCATACACGCAGATACCACCCCAAAAAAAACAACATTTTTTTGTTTTTTTCCTTATTTTTACATATTTTTTGTACAAAATAAAATATTTCTTATAAGAGATATTTAGATATTTAATTTGTTTATTGATTTGTATATAAATATACTATTAGTTTATTTGAGAGTTTCCACGTTAACGGGTCATAATCAACATTATTTACTTTGGATATTCTATGTAGCATTTTGTATGTTTTTTTTTTGTACTGAAACATTTTACTATTACCATGCTTTATCATTGATTGAAATTGAAAACTCTGTGATAGAAATTCTGTGATTGAAGATAAATCAGCGATGATCTGTTATTTTGATTACTATCCGAAACAGAGATAAAAAATAAAAAATAATTGGATAACTTAAAATGTACTAAATTACGAAGGACAATTATTATTTATACCAAAGTGGAGGACTTCAGTGGGTATTGCACGTATTAATATTTGAAATGTAAATTTAATTTAATATTGGAGGATTAACCTACTATCGCTTCGACTAAATGAATAAAAAATTATCCGATGCACGCATTCATTTTCCATTGGCGTATTATTCGAGCAACACAAGACGTACGAAAATATTCGATCAAGAAGTTCCTTGAGACACCTGAGACTTGTTTCAATTCTTTTTTCGCGATTACGTTTTCGTTTGTATCACTGCAGGAGACGTGTTCGCACTGGCTAAGCAGAGACATTTATAAAAATAATGCAATGATTAAACTGTATAATTGAAATGCTTGAAAGTGTTAAAATATAGTTCATACGCGAATGACATTTATAATTGAATCACACGCCGAAAATTGGACGAAAGACGAAAAAGGTAAATGTTGGTTTTTTCATCTACCCAGCATTAATATTTATTTATTTTATAAAGCATCAGCACACTGAAACGGGATATAGTTGAAATTCATTTTTCCAACGCTTTTGAGACTAACGGAGAGCGAAAATAGTTTTCACGCTAAGTGAAAGTTCGTCGGATCTGAGATTAGTGCAGATATCTATGGAAATATTTTGTTCACATAATGTTTTTGGTATTGAAACTATTTGAATTTTGAAATAACCTACGTACACTGCAGGTTATTTCAAAAATCTACTCAGATTCTTATCGCTAGCATAATATATTGTGTTGATTTAAAATCACATTGAATATTTGGCCTTCATTATACTATACGAAATACTAAAAACAATGGTAAATCAATTCGGGGAAAATCAGAACATTTTAAATTTCATATTTGGCGATACGAAATGATTATTCAAGTCAATTGACAATGAATTTTTTGTCTTCTGAGTTTTGCAATCATTAGTTTACGAATATTTTCCATAAGAACGGTTGAATATTTAATAAACTATTTTCAATTAAAATTCAAGTCAGTTGGAAAATGATCCAGCTTGAACAACCATGTGGTTTTTTTTTCGTGTGTGTCTTTCCATTTGATTTTTACCAGAAGGATCATCAAAACCATGGAATTTTTTTTTTATATGAAATGGTATCTATAAGTTTGTACAAAAGGGATGCTCTATTCCTTATTTCTTACCTATTTACCTCTATTTCTTATAGTTTTCCGAATAATTGAGAAAATCGGACGTCAAATTAAAAAAATTTCATTCGAGATCTAGTTTCAATAGTAGAAACCATTATATTTAGCTGATATACAGAACTCCTATTAGCATTTTATAGACATTCAATAATTTTTGAAATATCTTAATGAAATTTTTACTGATTTTAGATACTTTAAATTTTCGATTAAAAGTTTAGCTTACCTTATTATGTAATTTGGTTCTACTATTATAGCAACCATATTAAGTATATTTAATATAAACTGATCCATCCGACCTCTTTTACTCAGAATCATTTTTTCGAATGCAATGGTTAATAGGTTAAAGCTTGAAGTTTATAGTGTCTCACCCGCATATTTATTTAAAAGTAGCAACAAATTAAAAATAGAAAATATACTTATCTGGCTAAGCCATTTCGACGGAATAACTTTGAAATTAGTCTTACCACACACATACCAATGTAAATTGTAATATATCCCATTAAACATGATAAAATAGTATGTTAAAGAAATACAATTTTATTATATTTATCATTTACAGCAATGCAAATTTATGTGTAATCTTGTATATTTTAACTCAAAAACTATAACTTTTCATACTTATTTTGACCATTTATTTATTACCACACTTGTATTTTCGGTTGCTCTAAGACATAAGTGATAAATATAGTGTATAAATACTCTTAAAATTAAATTTTACTAATTTTACATATTTTGTTTTATTTTGTTTTAATGTCATCAAGGTTTATCTAAAGTAAAGATTTAACTCGTGTGTGAGTGTGTGTGTGAGTGTGAGAGAGAGAGAGTTAATTACAGTTCTAAAATACCATGAATTCTGCGATCAATTTTCAAAAAAAAAAATTATTTATAAAAATGGTTTACACTCGAATGATTAAAAATATTATTACAGACCATTTCACCACTAATGATTATAGTTCATTTATTTTGTAGTTTACTGAAAAAAATCATTATATTTCATCCTTTTTTATTTTTTTTAGAGCATATTTGATAACGATTGTAGAAACTTTTTCACCGTCAAGTTACGAGCAACCTTTTAAATTATTAATTACATAAATTTTTGTTATGAAAACATTTACAAAAACTTTTTCAATAAAGAATTCAACATTTTACCGATAAATCTTGGGATTTTGACAAATTCGAACTGTTTAAAACGGTGCTCACTGTAAATATGGATAATTACAAAACTCAAATGAAAAACATCGTTAATACGTCGTCATACGTTCTTACGATATCACATATTCTCGTTTATTTTAGTTAGTCTTCTGTTACATTTCAAAGTATACATCGAATGACGAAACTAATAAGTTCTCCGAATAAATACTTCAAACAGATTTACATTTTTTCATCTCTTCAGCTAAAATCTATTTCGAAAACTTTGAGAATGAAACGTGTATTGTATTACTATATAAACAATTTCCGAGTACGCTTGTACGTCTATAATTTTTACGTATTTCCGAAAATCATGCGTAAAATGAAAACTTTTTTTCCCCCCGTAACGACAAAATGTAATGTAACCTAATTTATTATTTTTTACTTTACTCATATTGTATAAAACTTCGGATGTTTACGTTGTTTATTGTATTTTTTTTTTTCGAAATAGATTTTGTACAGTTCGTTCATACCGCGAACCGTGGTTAAGATGCTTTGCCGAAATCGTCTTCGTTTTAAGAAGGCATTCATCAATACCGTTCCGCGTTAAGTTTGTATGGATTTGGAAATAGAAGGCATTCAGTTTAAGTTGCCATTTCATAGCGTGAAAGGTAGACTCTTCAAAGGTGCTACAATCTACCGTTCGTTTGTTGTTGACAAATTAATATTTCATCTGTTTGGTGCATATACAACATATTTTTCGAATAAGTTCAGTTGGCCTGCATGTTGAATAATATTGTTTAAAAGTAAAGAGCGTAATACCCGTGTGAACATCAAACAAGCAAAAGAATAATATTAGTCAAACATGACTCAATGTTATTACATGCGTATGACATTTTTTTTTCTTATAATATTTTTGATCGAATACGTACCGTAATGGTCGGTATATTATTATATAGTTAAAAACTATCGGTAACCATATACGTGTCTTGCTATTTTCACAATATTAATACATTTTCTCGATTATTTTTTGAAACGCACTTCCGTTTTATTTTAGCCATACTTTGTTCTCCTAAAAAATAATTTAAACAAACAGTGTAATGTATTATAAACTACCGTGTCTGCTTTCGCCTTCGTCTTCGTACGTTATGTTTTTTTTTGTTAAGAGATATATATCTCGACGGTTTGGGTCATTGGTTTATTTTATTCTGTTCGTTATCCCTAGGGCATAGCGTACAAATTAAAGTTGAATAGGCTAGTGCATATGGAGACATTCACGCAAATTAAAATGACGCTGTTACGTTATTTAATTATGCACCCGCACGTTTTATACAGTTCCATATCCTTAAACGATTATAAGTGTACAACTGTAACCTAAACGAATAAGCTTAGTTTATACCGTTCCGTGGTATAAGGCTACACGACCTCAAGAGATACGCGAACATTGATTATATCAAATAAATTTTAAATGAAATCCCTTATGTGGGTTATGTGGGGTACTCGGAAACATTGGAATCGTTCTATTCTCGGCTTGTGTTAAAACTTTTGAATTTATTTTCTAAACCAGGCTTACTGATTTAAAAAAAGAAAAGCAATCGTTGACTTTCAATATCAAAGAGCTACAGTAGGTATCTAACTTTATTAACATAATAAAATCAATTTAAATCAAAAAGCGTAGAAGCGAATATCATGTATATGTATCGTTTTAAAATAAGAAGATATCAGTGTTAGCTGATAAAATGTAATTATGATCAAAAGAACGTATTATTATGAAGCTACATATATCCTCGAAATATTTTCCAATATCGTTCAAAATTATACATTTGTATACATAATATGTAACTGTTCGTAATATAAGAATCAACGTAAAATATTCAACAAGCAAAAAAAATGTATAAACACGATTCATAAAATGTATCTTACAACTTCCAAAAACATAAATCGATCATTACTTTTTTGCTATTTTTATGAAATTGCATACCAAAAACCAGTCCCAAGGAAAAGGGTGAAATTGGTTTTAATTTTCTACACAACCAAACCTGATATATAACTAATAAATCTAATTTTAAACTTAAATATTTCCAATGATATCATTATAACTGAAGTTGCATGATATTCAATAAATCGATCGTGCGATAATGCGTTTATGCATTTTATGAATCAAAAAATTATGGCAATTTAAGTGTTTTAATTTTAACATTTTAATAAAGTATTTCCAGAATTTTGATCTACCAAACAAAAGTTGAAAAAATTTGTCGTTTCTATGTAGTATTAATGCATGCCGTTTTATCGAATTCTAAATTGCATCCACATCAATTGAAGTTATTCATTATTGTATCAATAAAGATCATACTTCACGGATCACGGTTGTTAACACGCGTATTAAATGACAATAATCCAAAAGTTGAATTAAAATATATTTTACTATTGAGATTTGTTTATCAATAACTAGCGTTGAAAATAGTTTTTAAAGATAACAAATTTAGTTTTTATTACGATATTTTATTATGCAGACCATAATGTCTGGAGTACCTACGGCAGATTGTAAATTTGTAACTCTCTTCCCGTTCAACGGGCTAAGTGCACATTACGTAATACGTAAGTATCCGAAAATATTAACATAAACATTACCATAAAGATTATTCCGATCTTCATTTACAGGGTTAGCAATAACATCATAACGAACATTTAACTACCCATCACTATAATACCAAAAAGCCGGTCGTTGGCTTTTTCGTTTGAGGTAAATGTAACACGGATGGAATGTGGTTAAATGTGTTTAGTCGATTTGAATTTAAAAACGATCATGACTCATCGCATTTGAAAATCGATAAAGACCAACTCCCGCACTATAATGGAAATCAAACAAATCATTCGTTTCGAGTTCAAAACTTTTATAGTGAAACTTGCTTTTGTGTGAGCAACTTCAATGTCATCCGGCTAACACACAATTAAAGTTGATGTCCAGGAGTTGGGATAACTTTTACATTTTCGGGCAAGAAAATATAATTAAAAAATACATATGTTGTTATTTAAATAAACAACGGTTAAAAGCAAAATATGTTTACAATAAATAAACAATTTTGATTATTTCTAAAGTGTTATATTCGGTATTTGTTCAACATTTTTTTTTTTTATAATTTCTAAATTGATCATTAAAAATGATTCTGAGTGACAATATTATATTGATTGAACATGAGAACTCTTGTAGGAAAAATTGTTATTTGATTACTCACATTTTTCAAACAGATTCAGACATAGCTGTATTGTGACATATAATTGGTCTCTCTGGCTAATGAAATAACTTTTGAAGATAACTGACAAACAATTTAGCTCAAGTTCGGTAATCCAACCTGTTGTGCTAAAAATAAGAAAGACATTTCAAGAATATCTTATTAAATCGGTACTAAAATGAACACATTATTCTTTTCCCGGAATCATATATATAGGGATGTTACACCAAGATGTATAATACTTTTGCCTCGCGAAAACTATTTTTTCGTTATACTTTATACTTTGTTTGTAAAATGTATTACCTTGCAAACCGTATAATTTGAATATATTTAGTCGAACTCAGAGATTTAATGAGAATCGCATTCTACTAGTATCCTGCCTGCTTCTTATACATTTTAGCACCAAGCTAATATATTCAAATATTTGTAATATTAGAACTTTTTAGATAAAAAGTAAGAAAAAGGCAAAAATGAAAAACACTTATTTTTCAAACTTTGAAAACATTTTATTCACCGTCTTTTGCGTTTTAGAACTAAATCGCCCAATTTAGCTTTCAAATATTTGTGTTTATATTCAATTGTTGACTTAAACGGAATGTTTTTTTAAAAAAAACATATTTGGAACATTAAACAAATAGTCCATTGTTTTTACAAGTATTTATCATTTAGAAGACGGCTGAAGATCAGTGTATGGAAGCATACAATCCATTTTCGTCGTACACTTCATCGACGTGCATCGCAATAACTATAATAACTAATAACACTTATAGTTGGAAAAATATTTGCCTAAAGAGTGACATTTTAACAACAACATCTTTAAAACAATACGTTTCACCGTAAAAATCGCAATTACATAACGGATAAGATCGGAATTCAGCGAACACTTAGGGTTTTTGACAATTATTTTCAATATAAGAAATCAAGTACAGCTGATATACGGTCTGCACCAAAAAAATGTGATACGTAAATAGTTATTCCGTAAAAACATAATTTTCTCGATGCGCGTGTCCTTTTACGAAGTTCTACAGCGATTGCGTAAATTTTTATTCGCCATCGTTCATCATCATCTTGAACTATAATACGTAACCGCATTTGATAAACACCCAGCACCTGCGCATACCGTTCCAAATTACGCTACCAAAACTGCACAATAATTGGCCAAATGCAAATCACAATTCTACGCCGGTGGAGATTAAACCAATATACGCGCATTATTCCGGGCTCCAGTTGAAGAGTTAATTTGTGCACGCCGTGCGTGTGACAACATATTTTAAAATCGGTTGTGTTTGAAATTACATTTTTCTAAAAATAAAAATAAATTCGCACACATATAAATAAAGACTGCACTTTTAATGGACACGTTGTCCGCTAATTGCTGAAAAATAAATCAAGTACATGACGTGGATTAGGATAATATTGCTTATTTAAAATCCTCCGACTAGATACACTTTTGAAATGTTTTTGTTTTATTTTAATTATTTTAAGTAGTGAATTAATTTTCCTTTCCGATGCACTTCAAACTCGCTTCATTCATCAACCGCTGGGACGCTTCGCTTGAAAATCACTGAAAGTCACATCACTCTCTTATTTTATGCACATCGTTAATCGTATTTACTGTATAGTTGCCATGCAACAATAAGATGACGTTTGGAATGAACAATTTATACTTTTTGAACAATTCTCTAAAAGATAATAAATAATCACTCGTGAAATAAAACAATAATTGCTTTTGCCAGACTTTTCTTTTACACCTAATATATTTTAATTAATTATAATTACAGAAGTTTAAGATCAAAGTTGGACCAAATACCGTTGAAAAGGATTAATTATAAGTATCGCCTTTAAGCTCTAATCAAATATTAAGCAGCTTAAATTTGTTGTAGTATTAGTTGTATTCCAAATTCATCAGGTTGATTGCATATACACATAATTACAGAAACACAATGAAATATAATACTTAGTCGATTTTTATTCGTTATACTAAAATCGTTTATAGTGTAAATAAACTTAATAGTTCTTAGAAGATTAAAAATATATTGATCTTGCAAACCTTAATGCAGTTTGACGGGAAAATATTATTTTGGTGTAAGAAAATTGCAATAAAAATTGAAAGGAAAAACCGTAATGAGGTATCGTTGAAGCGGATCATCTTGTACCTACAGGGGATTTTGCGTTGGCTTACTTCACAGTGTTAAGGAAATCGGCGTGGAAAATAGGTTACAGTCTAAGATCTATTTGTAGGGCCCGCATTATAATTTACTTAGAAACGTAAGCGGTTAATGCAATTTTAGATTATTAGATTTGTTTACGCGCCATTGTCGTTTAATCGAATTATCAGAGGTCTGGCGGTATAATTATATGAAAAGGTTTAATTAAACTATATCGGACATTGGACGAATACAAAATAAAATATTAGTCAACGAGTGATAAAGAAATCCTGTGTTAAACATTTAGACTGTTTTTATGGGCATGTGCAGACCAACCGTGGCGATACAATGAGAGCGACGAAATAGTATTTTATAAATATATTCATATATAAGCCCGTTTTATACAAGTGTTCACTTATACAGAATAATATAAAGATATAGTAGTACAGCTTAACTTTAACCAGATGAAACGCAAATATTTCTAATGACCTTTTCTGGAACGAACGACTCTGCCCGGAGTATTGACCGTTTTGTATAATATTACGCTCTCGGAAATTAGAAACCGAACGACACCACCGCAAAACGAGTTCGGAACGACTACGCCGTTGTTCACCGACCCAGAGATGCAAAAAAACGAGTTATTTAAATCGGATTTGAAGTCGTGGGTAGTCGGAGTAAGTTCTTACGCCGAATGATTTGCATTTTCTATCGTGAGCAACGGACGTTGCTAACCTGCCCGAATCCGGAATGTTCTAAAACGTTGTGTCTACGTCGTGATAATATTTTGGTGTAAAGCAATAACGGTAATTCACTGTGTACCGTTGGAAAACTGTTAAAAGCGAACGGGTCGTTACTAAACGGCGATCAGTTTTCGGTGGTTGGAAAAAAAAAACGATGATAGATCGACGACCCCGCGGTAACACTATCTGAGTGACGCTATGTATGGGTTGTGCGGGGGATCGTTTACACCTATTAAGATAATTCGATACGGGTTCCTATCCGTAAGAATCCTTCATCCAGGCCGAAGACACGCACAGTGGTCTGAAATCAAGTTCAGGTGGAAAAAAAGTACACTTTCGAAATATTCATTGAAATTAATATTTCATTGTATTTGCCCAACGTGGGCAATGTCCTGAGATCGATTTTGTCAAGCGCCACGGCAGATAAGAGTGAGAATACTGTTTTAATACAGTATTTTGTAAATCCCTTATCGTTTATAATCATTAGTTCATCATATGCGTGTATAAATCACTTATATTTTCTAATTTTATAGAAATAGGTTTCGAAAACCTGCAAGGTAAGTGTTCAATAATTGTGTACGATTAAAGGTGTTTGGCGTGGAACATAATTGTAGAAAATAGCATAACAAATGTAATACTATTACGTCAAACAATCGTGTAATCAAAATATAAACAAAAATAGACATAATGGTCATCGGCCATATAAAACACATTGGACGGAAACTATATTGCAGATACGGAATCATAAGCTCATCAATAAGCTACTTATAGGTAGAGTACTTGATCGCGGGTCTTTACACGCGTCCAATAACCATTTTTAGTGCAAAAATAGACGAGAACCCGACGGACTATAATGATATGACACGAGGTAAGAACTGCGCGTGCACGGTATTTGCTCAACTCTGTCGCCTCCAATTAATTGGATCCTGTTGCAGTTATGACATTTACAAACCATCGTTCGATATATTTTCAATTCATTTTCATACGTGCGAGCGCGCTCTCCTGTTACGAGGCAGAAACATTCATCGCAGTACTACACATTTTTTTTTTCTCCCCGCGCATAATGTAATATGTATTATTATTATTATTTTTTCCCCCATAACATTATGTACGAGACGTTGACAAATCGTACGCTCGAGTAACGGGTTCGACACCATCTCAAGCCCACGCACACACAAACACACTAACCTGTACACGAATACACACCTACATACACTCTTACACACATGCACACACACACACCGTAGTATTATTTAAACCGTCTACAAGGCGGTGTTGGTGATTGCTTATGTTATTCCGATGCGATTCGAGACGACAAGTACCCGCGATAATGTCGGTTTTTGCTTTAATAATTAAAACTTAACCTTAATTTAACCTTTATAATTACAAGAAATTATACTCTACGTCTTACGCGACATAAAACGTATTTTATTATACTTTATGGCGCACTGTCGTGTGTTCGATACTCACCGGGCCGTAAACGCCGACGCGGTGGGTTCATCATTACAGCGTTTTCAGACACACCGATAGTACGCATTGGACTGCTTCGTCCCGGGTGCATATCGTACGATGTTCATGAGATTAGGCGAATTTTGGTTTGAAAAACTGTAATTAAATAATAATCCGTACGGACGCCGAGACGCTTATCGGTATTTCTGCGGACGACGTATTAATTTATGCTTGAAAATATAAACCGCAACCAATTAGTTTTAATTAATCGTTGAATAAAATTGAAAAGTTAATATATATACGTATTTCAAGCAAAGGCAGCACCGTTCAATTACGGCGAAAATGTACCTTTTTATTTTTTTTTGCACTCAAAATGTTCACGGTCCGATGTAATAGGCTGCATAGCGTTTCAAAATACTTTTGATATTCGAAATAACTTTCAACTAATTACGTTGTGCCGGCTTAGCCTCCTTTCATAACGGCACAGACATTAATTCTGAAACACATTCTTCGCTCGGACCGTGCGGAATACTACGGAAAACGTATATTTCTCCAATAATTGATAATTATTATCATTAGCGATCAGCGGACGAAATTTAATCGAAGCGTGGATCTTTTAGAACATATTACTCATTTCGTGGATAGCAACAATGCTATTTGTTACACGTGGACGAAGAAAACGGAAATATGAGTTTTTGAACAACTTTAAGTGGTTTATGTTTTATTATTTGGACACACGTGTACATTGATGATGACAGGATAATAGTGTAGGCACTATACTTTACTATTGTTGTTCTTTATACAGTAGGTAAAAAAAAAAACAGATCACACGTGGAGTACATCATTGTTTTTGAGTGGACTAGTAGTTAAACTACCTTGTTCGAAATGTCTTGTCGTCATAAACATAAAACCTACGAACAAAAAAAAAAAAAAACCAAACGAAACGAGACGAAGAAAAACATTAAAACTTTTCATACAAAACATTTACTAGACTAAATCGTATAAAAGTAGAACCTTAAAGGACAAAAACTACGGGACCTTATAAACAAAGATAAGGGAGTACTACGTTGACAAAAAAACGAGAATTAGAGAACAAAGAATTGAATTCTAGACGAACTTATTTTTAAAAAGTAGTAAAACGAAACAAATGTCTACCTTTTATATAGAAAAAAAATCATCTACATAAAATGTTTTAAAATATTCTTGATTAAAATTGTACGGGAAAATCAGCATTTATTTAAACAAAACTTACGTACATTATTATTGTTAAAAGCGTACGAACGGTTCGATGGGTGAAACAGTATTCAACATTATTTATCAAATGACTCCCTTTTTTATTATGGACTTTGTTAATCATTATTTATATAATACACATTTTGTGGTCGGTTCAATGCGTTTGAAACTGTTGATTCGAAAATATAATACATTATTAAGTACGTTTGCATACAACTTCAAATGTTATAAATTACATTAATTCACGTCACATTTCTTGGACTCAAGTATTCTTTGGTTCGTGCGTGAAATGATCAAAAATGTATCAAAAAACCTCGTTCCGAATAAAAACACAAATACATAATATAACGAATATACAAATACAAATATTAGCTATTTAATCTCAGATATACTGTTGAAATTATCAAGTCCGATACAGTTTTCAATTATTTTATAAATGCTTTTTTAAGCGCATCGTTCTGAGTACCTGTGCTATAATGTATAAGTACTATACTTAGTATAATTCTCAGAAAGCTATACCAATAAATACAATTAGGAATGACCCTACGCAGATAATTATAATTATAAACGTTGATACTAAAAATATAAAACTTTCTTGCGTTAACCGTTGTCAAACCCATCGATTTAGATTGATAATCTTCGTTGTCATAAAGATATAGGCAAATTATAGAATATAATGGATTTCGGTAAATTATTAAAAAATCCAAACAAATAGTTGTGATTTAATCGATATAGTCTTGGAAAAATCCGTAGCTTACTGAAATAAAGTGAATTTGACTAATTTAAATCTTTTCCTGGTCTAATTTCGTAGAAATGCAGAATACTGCGACAAATATTTTTACATGTGATTCACTAGAGTTTACGGTTTCCATAGTGTTTAAATAAATTTCACATCACTTACAAAAACTCCATGCATTTACATATTTACATACCTATAATGTTCAAACACACATTTTAAAACACTTTTTCGAAGAAGTCATTTTTTTTTCTTTCATTCGTATTAACCGTAAAATTGAATTCAATGTAACAAGCGTGTATGTAATGCATTTTTCGAAGCAGTTATCAAAATAGAACCTTCAATCGGTAAATAACTAAAAAACATTTTTAATTTTCATTGTCCGAGGAGGATAACTGGAAGGTTGAGGCATTGCGAGTTTTGTTTCGTACCTACTAAAACATCCGAAATGAATTCGATGTTATAAAATTGTTAATTTATCAATCCCATAGATGAGTGGTATGAATGGCGTATAAAAAAAAGGAACACCTTTACATAACCTCGTGTGTTCTAATCGTAAATTATTTATTTAAATCGCATGTGTAGAACAAATCAACGTAACTTGTATGAAAGTTATTACTTTTGTACTCACATTGCACATCTTATAGGTCTATATATTTATAACACACACATTTATCGGTTAAATTATTTTCGTTCACGTCCGACCATTATTTATCAGAGAAAAATACTGCACTTTTAGCACAGTGCTATTATATTATTACGAATAGCGTGTATAAATAAAATCGGGATATTATTTATTTCTCATACATCATGAACCCGCGTAGCCATACAATTTTGTATTTTTATTTTTGTGAAGTTTTAAGATAATGTCCAATATATCATCGCCATTTTGCTACGATGTCATGTTTATTATTTTGCTAATGCATAACCTAATGGTATAATGGCATTGAACTTTTTTTTTTTTTATATATTCGGAGTATCTTTCAATGCGTTGATTACCTATTACTGAAGCCTATCTGATTTTATTTTTAAACACAATAAATACGATTCTTAACGATAAGCTCGGTCGTTAGAATTCATCAAAAACGTTTTACATGTATTTAAAAAATATTTACATTAAATGTATTTTAAAACTGCAACCAACCCCGTAGAAATTGTGCAGAACAACACGACTAGTATATAATATGAAAAAGAAGAAATATCCTTAGTCATTTTTATATTTTTATCAACCTTTCAACAGTTCATGGTGTATTCTGTACAATTGCTTGTGACAATAGTTCTGATATTCCTTTCAAAATTATCACTTTTATTTAATTTATTTCAAATTCATTCATTAATGACCAATATAATCCTTATATCGAAAGTAATGTATGTGGGACATGGTGTGTTTCAATACCGAATAAAGCCGGTACATGTTATACCTGATAGAAATATATGGTGAAATGCATACGAAAATATGAAAACGTAAAACGCATTCAAGCATAACTCATTCTACCTTATTGTGTCCCATATTATATGATGTTTTTACAGTAAATATCTGTATAGCTATATTTAAAATATATGTAATAAAAAATTATCTCGCGAGTAATTCAAATATATATTCTTAAATGTACATGTTTTATATTAGTACAGAATTTATGATGTAGGTAGTAGGACTTTAATTTTATAAAACAGTAGTCAGTAAAACATATAAATAATTGATCGCACATTCAAATGGATCGTAGTTCATATAGTTCAAATAGTTTTCAAATATAAAAAAAAATCGTCTCGTATTGTGTACTTCTCGATTAGAAAACTATAAAATTGAAGTAGAAATTGATTAGAAAAAAAATTTTTATCCACTCAATTTTTCAATTTTTTATTGTGTTCGCCTATTCGAAACTATTTAAATTATGCCCTCAGGAAATGATGAATTATTCTAAATGTGTTTTTATAACTTCTTATGACATTTATATTTTTAATACAAATGTATCGCACCCAATTACTGTTCGATTTCAATTTAACAGAATATTTCGTTTTCAATTGAGTTCAAATAATTATTTAATTTAATCATATTCATATCCATAAATACGAACACTTTAACATTGTATCAACTCGCGTATACCGAGTAAATCTATTTATTATTCATGTACGATTTACATAAATTTAATACGCTTTCGGAACAGGACTTTATAATACATAACACAAATAAATTGTACGATGACAAACATAATAGCCGTTATAATTTATACGAAAACGATATGAAAATAAAACTTTGTTTGCGATTTGACTACGGGACATTAGGCGTGTTCTTCAAAATAACACCATTATAAAATAATAATTTTCATTGAACTATCATTATATTTTACTACATTCAATTTTTGCGGTCGAACGTACTGCTCTGGTTAAATCGTTTTAGTGTCATAATATTATCGTACGCTAGAACGAAGTACACCGTACACTAAACATTTAGGTTTTTTTTTTTCAAAATGTAAAACTTCAATAATTATAAATAATAAAAAAAAAAAAACCGATTTAATTTTTTTTCAAATATAGTTTTCGTATAAGCATAAAATACACGCACCAGTACAAGTTTACTGCACATTCGATAAAAATATGCATAAGGGTTTTTAACTGTTTTTTACCCTTTGTACGTTTTACCTAAAGTTATGAACATAATATTACGCACAAGCATATTTCCAATATATTTTATTTTATTTAGTCGGCGCTATTTTACGTCCAATATCATGGGTGCTTCATCATATTTTTAAAACACGGATTTTTTATTCCGAAACGTTTTTTTTTTTTTTAATAACATACTGACCACGCGCGCATCGGGGTGGGGGAACTAGGTTTTGATTTATCTATCGGCTTCGGGTTTTCAGCGGGGAATAGTCTATGTACGGTTTACTCGTACGCACGCACACGCGTGCACGGTTTGTTCGTTTTTAAACGGTATTAACGTGTGAAATTAAAATAATATAAAAATAAATAATAATAAAAATTTTGAAAGTATCGCGGTGTCTATCGCACGTGCCAGCATGTCGATATTTGAAAACTGTTTAATGCTTTGCACGAACAGAACATTTATATTTTTTTTTACCACCAACTTTTGAATTATTTCATAAACGGTAATATTGTTACCATGTCCGGCTTTTAAACATGGCCTCCCATACCTACCTGTACCGTGATCGTCCAAATTATTAAAATACATCATGTGGCATAAAAACACAACAAATTGCTATCGTAATGATATAATTTATCGACTAAAAGAATCACCGTCAAGTGGTTTTCAACGACAATTAATCGTATGCAAATTTGTGCTGAAACGATAAGATTAGTATTCCACTCAAAACTATTAATACGTTACGGGATACTATAACGCACTGTCAATAACGCATAGATTCTTCTGGTGCAGCAGTTCCTAAACTCGCGGTCGCGACCCAAAACGGGGTCACGAATGTTTTTATGGTCGGTCGTTGGAAAATAAATAAATTGACATATTTTTATCTCTTTTTTTCAATATAAATTTACTTCAATTGTGTAAAACTTAATGTTTACAAAACGTTTCTGAAAAAAAATGGCCATTATTTGTAAATCTAAAATCAATTTTATTCCGCTTAACGGTGTAAGAGAATAGTAAATAGTGATAATTCACTTTTTTCATAAATTTAAAATAATTAGATTTTTGTTACCATCGTTATTGATTTTTTTTTATAGCTATAAGTCGGGGACTATAACAGCACAACAATTATTAACGGTATTCAGTATACCAATTTAATGTACGTAAATATAAAATATAAATCAATTTAAATTATCTTCATACCTTATATCGATTCATAATGATATTTCATTTTTTTTTTTTTGTTCTGGTATGGCAAGCGAATATGACCGGGTGACGTGGTCATATCTCAGTTTATAATTAAATGTTTAAGTCACGGTGAAAATAGTAAGGGGATCGCTGCAGTAAAATGGCATAAAACCGACATTTTTGTTAAAATTTAGTAACATTTTCGATTTTAAGTTTCTCTATTACGCAATTTCGATCGGTCGTCATCCCGTTATATCCAACGAATTAATGATAATCTATCGACATAATTATTAGTTTTCAATGAAACGTCTCGCTTGAACGTTAGTCAAATGTTACCACCACCGATCTCGGACGACGATGATGGAAATGTTCTGTTATGCATTCGTTTGAAAAAACTTTTTTTTTGTACTCGAATTCTATTTACGTTACGCTCGAGATCAATATGCCGTACGTCTACACTCCCTAGAGGTAAATGACGAAGATTATACACTCGTACTACCTAAAGTAAACATCGTTACGACAAAAACGCCCGTGACGGTTTCGGTTACGTTTCCTATACGGCATTGGGCGCCGCGACTACTGAACGCGCTAAACATTTTATTTTTAATAATACGGAACAGAGACGTTGTATAATATGCGCGTGTAGATAGGTTTTTTTTTTTCCGGTGGACCACTACCGGATGTACCGCGAACCGTGTTTGTGTACGCGCTATTGATTCAACGTCTCGTGAAAATCCTACGTAAACAATTTTAGCGTCGGTTTTACCCGTTTCACAATATCGAACGCGCAAAAAAACCTATTCTCGAACGCCGTACGATAAATATATTTTATTTCGCATCGGGCCCCCGAACAAATATAGTCCGTTATGCGTCCGACAGTGTTTTCGCATAATTAGAGTTGGTGACTGCCGCTAATAGTGCTCGAGCTCGTACGAAAAAATACAAAATAATATTCGAAATGTCGCGAAACTTTGGCCGAACGCATAATAACGTTACGTGCCACGGCCGAGATGTATCGGAGTTCCGCAATGACGAAATACGCGGCGCACTCCAGCTCGATACGGATGTTGACATTTATTCGCGTGTTTGACGTCGTATAATCATTTTATTGAAACTTCGAACGACGACTGTCAACTCGGGGTTGATACTTCGCGATAACAGTTTAATTAAGTTTTGATCGGATTCGATGTACGACGATAACGACATCGTAGGGTGGACAATATATTATTATGAATTGTATCGATCGAAAAATTAAAAAAATATTGTAAAAACTCTCATGCTGGTATGGTAATTGCGAAGTTTTCGGTGAACATTTATCTATCATATATGTAGAAAATTTATTATAAATGCACACATATTAATTTATATATTTCTGTAGCTGCGGTATATTTTATTATTCATTTTTTGAAAACAGTAAAGGTTGAGTGTTTATACGAACCCGTTTGTGATATAATGACTATAAGCAAAGTAAGCAAAAGCTTGGCGTAAGACACAAATAAAGAACATAATAATTTTAAAAAAATCGGATTACCATTTAATATCTAATTAATGGTATTACTATGTTTTAAAATGAAATGCCCTAAAAAACTCTAAAAAATGCAGTTAAATGATTTTTATTTTACAAATACGTTGGAATATAACTCAAATTATATTTGATGAAATAAATAAAATAAAATAAAAATGTCACAGACAATACTTGGAGATATATTATGAAAATTGTTTTTTTTTCAATCTGGAAAAACATCAATTTTATTTTTATTTTGGTTTAAGATCATGTATTTAATTACATATACACGTCATTTATCGATATTGAGTTTTTAATATTATGCTATGATCCGATAATATTAGACAAGTACCTAGTCTTTATAGTTTGCTATATTTTTATGAAAATCTCGTCAGCGTGTAAAGTCTTAAAATCAAAATTTTAAATATTGATTTAAAAACTCCAAAAATGCTTCAAAAACCCTAAAATATTCTAAAAAAAAAATCAATTTCATTAAAATTAAAAGTTATCAAAAAAAGCGCATCGAAATTTCAGACATACTTATTACTTTATTTTATCGTTGAAAGTTAAAGCATGATTTCGATAAGCGATCGTTACAAGTTTTTCTTCTCGCGACAACACATTTGCAAAAGCATTCACTCGATAAGAAATAAAACAAACAACGATTTGTTAATAAATAAAGTTTTTGTGTTGTGGACTGCACGTATTTATTTTCAAGCGAAATTTAATTTAATAATAAAACGCTAAGCACTGGCGCACCACTATTCACTGTTTATTAAAGTGAATACTAAACGACTGTTTAGGTACCTACATTATAATATAATATATATTACGGAGAAATATGGTGGTAGTGGTATTAAGAATTTTTTTTTTTTCCAAATACCTGAATGAGTTTATTAAAGCACATATAATTTGCGTTTACGGCTATGCCGGAATATTTACGCCGAAATCTCAAATGTTTATTAAAACGTAAATGCAAGTTAAATATAAAAAAGCACGTCGAAATCTTCATTCTTAAAAAAAAAAAAAACCGTGATAAATAACAATGTACAACATACTATAGTAATGATGCGATCCGATTCACATCAATTGTAATTTATCACATTGTCACCTCACGCATTTTACATCATACAAAATAATTACTTTTTACAAAATATCTAATAGTATAGTTGCTGCGCGATGTGTCGAAACCCGCAGTGGAATGTCGTTGTACCAAATAAATTTACGATACACTAGGGGATCTCCTATACGCGAATGTATTAATATTGCATAGCCAATACGCCGTTCGATAAAAAAGTCGACTTGCATCGTTCATTTGTGGATAACACTATTTTATTTTACTATTTATGCAATCAACGACTTAATTATTTTCAGGCATATTATGCACAATATGGTTTTATACTAATATTATGTATGCTTAATATTACTTGCATAACGAACGATAACTATACATTGTTGGATCATTTATTAAATTGATTTACGAGATTAATTTGAAGATAAAAAATCGTTATTTCTAATTTTTTCTTTTATTTTATGTTGGCAATAATCGATGCGAAAATTCTTATAAAACTTCAAAACAAAAATTCAAATAAAAATTTTTATTTAAATGTGTAATTCTCTTTGAATAAGATAATATAAATGTTCTGCTTTTAATAAGATAACAATTTTATAATACTTGTTGTTTTGACGAAAAATGAATTATATAATAAAATAAAAACTCCACGAAACTTTAAAAACTTAAACATTTCTTCCGGCTATGACTTATAGCTTTATATAATAATGAATAATAATAGTTGTTTTTAAAGAATTATTTTAATATTGATGCAAAGTTAATAAGTTTAATGTTAGAAAGTTTTAGTTTAAACAAAGTTATTATTCAATTCATACTAGTATTAAAATATTTTATATTCATCTGAAGTTAGTTTAGAATAATGGTATTCAAATAATGTTTTCATCAATATTCCGACCAACAAAATGAAATCTCCTACTAACAATTATTTGCTACGTAATGATATAACAATTTTCTAATTTTATTATGATGTGTTGACCAAAAGTTTGGATTTACAAAGCACCGGATTAAAGTAGCCATAATATTTTCAAAGCTTAATATATATAGATTGAATCATCATTTGCAAAAAAAAAAAATATACGGTCTGTGCAAAATCCAATTCGGGTATTCCGAAAAGCATTTCGTAACAATCGGTAATACCTCAATTAATGCAAAACTTGTGTGAAGAATTTTACATGTACAATGTAGGTAATATCACATATGTATTTTCTTTCGATCCGAAAATGTTCGTAAACGCGAAATAGACGAAAACCATATCTCATCGAAACGAACCCACTAACAATAATGACAATAATGATAATAAATTGACCGGTGACCGATCGTCGAGCGGGCGCTTACCGGACACAATACGAGGATGACGACCGTCCGACTGCACTTCCGCCGTCGGCAGCTCCGAACCGAATTCTCTTCTCGCCGCGGTCCGCGCACGGTCGCATAGTAAATACGGACTACCGCCACAACGTGCAGGCGATCATCGAGTCGCGGTACGATGGAATTTATTCGATTTTCCACCGCGCCGCCGCGACTGTTTTCGCGACGGTGATGATTTTTTATTTAATTTTTTTCTCTTATTTTTCTCCCCCCCCCACGCGAGACTTACGTGGGTGCCGCGCACCGGGACGCGCGCTCTCTCTCTCTCTCGAAAAAAACCGCACCGTGTCGAAACTCGCGCGTGCCGCAGACTCGTGCCTTCGGTGGATCGGTCGACGGGCGCGCCACCGCGGGCCGGTGTATGACTGGTCGTTTGACGGTGGCGCACGGACGACGACTGAACGCGATGCCGCGCGCACCAGCGTACGTGTGTCCGCGCGTCCGGCGTTCGGTGGGCGGGGAGGTTTTCTGGATTTTTACGCGCGCGCACGTCGCCGGCCGCGGAAAAACCGTACACGTGTGGGCGCAGTTTCGCGCGCGCTTGTGCGCCCCGCGTGCACGCGTTCGCCGGAAACCGGCGTCCGAGCCCGATTCTCGAAATATCGCGCGCGCCTCCCCGCGGACGACGCCGGAAAACGACCGCGCGGGCGTCACGAGACCGTAATAATAACATTAAAACGCACGTAACAACTCTCTTCCTCGTGTCAAACGCCCGCACCCGTCCGCTATCCGGCCCACCCGGTCCTTCGACCCTTCTACCCCTCTATCCCGCGAGCCCGTTCCCATTGCGCCGCGGAAACGTTCGCGGCACCCGGACGCCCGAATTATTAATATAATGTAACGGCGATGACTCCGATGACCGGCAATTTAATTACCGAGCACAGTCCCGTCGTCGGGCTACGTCTCGCGCATGATGTATAATGTGCTACATCGGGGTATAGCGTTGTACTTGGTGCGAAGTATTCCCCGGGAGCGCTTATCGTCGTTGCTCGTCCGGCAGAAAAAAAAATACGGTTTCGAGATAGTTCGGCCGAAGGATATTCTTCTTCTTCCCCCCCCTCCGTTAAAAATCAGTTGGCTTAGCATAAAAAACACGTTTACGATAGTTATAATCATAACGTCGATTACCTAGAACCGACAAAAAATAATTGCGCCGCTAAAGCATTACAAAACAAATTTACTCGGCGAGATATTTAATCAAATTCATGGTTAAAACTGTACTTTAAATCCCTTTAATACATAAATTAATGGGCATACTTGGTTTTTTATATTTCGACGAGCGGGAGGGCGATGCTAACTGCCAACTAATGCCATGTGCTCCCTTGCATCCCTGAACGTGTCCTTACAAGAACGTATCGTATAATCTTGTCACGTGGCATTTGTATCCGTTGTTAAGACATCACAAATTCTTGCGTAATCTCGAGTTCATATAGATTCTGAATAAAATTATTGTTGTCTGCAAATGTAATGTGAACGATCATTTCGAGTAATATTTTGTTGTGCGGCCACTATCCCCCTCGTGATTGACCACCGCATTTAAGACGGTTCAAGGCCGAAAGTTATTTATTTTACCTATGTAATAACTGCTACTAAGAAACGACTTTGGCATATGTTAGAAAACCATTAAAATTAAAAATAAATCTTCAAACAAGTTATTATCGTCTTTTATAGATTCGGAGGCGTGAGCATAAGTTTAAAACACTTTTCAAACCATTAAACGACCTATAAACTACACAATAGTTTGCAAGATTATTATTAGAAACTTGAAAATAGTTTATAAACGATAACTAAATATTATGTAATAATATGTGTTACCCAAATAAAACCTTTCAAGGTACATCGTTATCGTCGAGTGTTATTCGTGGAGTAGTTATATTAATTATTATTGGTATTCTATTAGAACAAAGTTTTATAATTTATCATTTTTACTTATTAAACCTCGAAAAGCCTGAAGATATTATGACGCAACAGAGTAAAATCGCTATTATAATCTTACAACCAAAACTTTGAAATTAATTATGCGATGAAATGGATGAATTTAATAACCATGTTAAATTGTTTTTATGACCGAATTGAACAAGATTGGATATAAAAAATGTTTTAGCATGCACACAATATTTTATTATAAATTGCAGAGCAGTAGGTTTAGTTTATAGTGCAAGCAATATACTTTCAGGCGGAAAGGGATGACATTTTTTAATATTTATCTCGTAGCGGTTCAAATATTTAGTAGGATTTTGTAAAATTCTTTTTTTTTTTAAAAAAAAATTACAGATACATATATACTATATTATAATAATTAAACATTACTTACTGACTTTTTTATACTGATATGTAATTACTATTATTTATTATTATTAAATTATAAAATAAAAATTGACATAACGATGTAATGTCGGTACCAAGTACTTTTTAGAGTTTTTCGCGAAATCGAATACTACGAATTCTTCATAGAATGTAATGTACTTTACTGTGCGATATAAATATTATTTGTTAAATACATTATTTTATATAATAATAAATTATTAATTATACGAGTACATTATAATACCCAAGATGTTTATCTATTTTAACAATGTTAATAAAAAAAGAGATTATCAGCTGTTTTAAAATATTTCATGAGGATTGAGGATCATTAGAGAATAATAAATATATTTAAAAAGTTCCACTAAGATATTCTTGTTCATTTAATATATAAATATTGAATTATTGCATTTTTCGATTATAAAACACGTTACAAGAATTATATCATGGCAAACACAATGTTTCTGAAATGTAGTAAGTACATATACTTCATATTATATTCGAATTCTGTACCATTTATTATAACACTTGAAAACCAAAGTAAAGAATATACAACGCGTTTAATATAATGCATTGTAAAATAACACCTCGTGCTTGAAATATCATAAGCAAGTATGACTTAGCGAAACATTGTTCAAAAGAAGTTACTTTATCAGAACAAACGATTCAGAAGACTAGCGCTTACTAAAAGAAACAAAGCGTCGGATGACTTCTTCTCAAAGCTCTACAATGATACGGAAACACAAAAACAATAACGAAAGTTTCACAAAGTGTCTCAATAAATTCAAACTATTCGACATATTCCGTTGGAGTAAATTGATTAATTATTTTATAACTACTGGAATAATTAATAACACTTTGGTTGGCAATCATCTGTGACCCATATTATAATATACTAATATACCAAGGGATGGTTTGAAAAAAAAATAATTAAACTCAATATACTTTACATTTAGCTAAATTTGAGCTAAAAATATTATCTTAGAATCAAATTTTTTTAAAACAAAACTAGGTAAATTTAAAATTGATTGTAAACACAAGAAAATCTCAACGAAAACAACTTTTATCGAAAATGTATTTCAGTAACATTATTTTGAAAATTAATTATCGTTCGAGTTATTGACTACATTGAAAATACGTAGAAAATAGTTGGTTTCGATTAAATTATTCCAACAATAATTGTACCGACTTCGTTTGAAATTTATATCAAAGAAATATTATATTTGATGTTATTTATTGAAGTAACGATAAACGAAAATACTTAATTAAAACAAAAACGTTTGTCATTGAAATAATATGTACCCTGTCAAGAAAACTAATATTTGTAATATTGATGAGAAAAAATCTTTATAAAAAATATGGTAGAAAACTTCGTTAGTGTTGTTACAAATTAAAACTTTTTTAAGTACTTTTTTATTGTATACTAATAGTTAAAATTAATTTTATGACCATCAACAATGTGAACAGTGATCGTATTGTAGTGATGTTTAATTAAAATTGACCAAAAGAAATAATTCAAAATTTAAACAGTACATTAATTTGATTAAATTGATAATTTCTACTTTTTACAAACTAAACAGTAAAGCGTGTACAGTATAACGGTGATCACGTGTTGAAATCAATAGCGCCAACTGAAAACTAATGAAGTCACAATAAAATAGAAAAGTTTACATAAAAAAATCGAATTATATTTTCAAAAACTAATCAGTATAAGCACGGAAGACCGTGTGTGTTTGAAGCCTTATGTAGTTCGTAAAAGTTTTCACACAAAAGAACAGCGGATAAATTATTCCGAACCCACCGCCTGTACCTTTTCTATCTCGTAAAACATGTAAACTCTTGTAACGGTTCACGTCATTGCCGATTTGATGTAAATTGCTACGGATATGTTTAAATTTGTCGTTGAAAACTTTACACATGCCAGTAGGTAGTATTTCGAAATTGCATTGCATTATCTTGCAGACCACACGCAATCGTGCCTGTTTCACGACTACCCATGTGAAAACAATTTTCTATGAATATCTTACAAATTATTTTTATGGATACCGTATAAAGTTCCAAACCATAACTCGATTCAATTTCCTACTAAAACCATTGCACAATATGGAATTTAGAAGAGTATATTACAGGTGCCGAGTACTCGGTACGCATTTCCACTTTAGAAAACTATATCATACAGGAGTATATAGTGGCTACAGTGGCTCACCCTCTTGATTCTAGAAGTCCTATTACACGAATTCAAATTATAATCCTTATTGGTTTAATAATATATAGTGAATTTACCTAACTGTAATTGTAGTTACAAATGATTATTTTTAGATTCTGAGTCTTATGGTTTTATCGTGATTTAGTTTATTTTTTTATTATTTTTTTGTGTCTGTATATAGGATTTTGTCTAGAAGGATGGCTCCGATACATAATTGGTCATTTTATGAAAGAAAATATTGTCTTGTTGAAACTTAGTATGGTACTTTTTTTTAATTTCCCAACAGTTTTTCGAATAGTTGAGAAAAATGGAGAAAAAATTGCAAAAAAAAACTTCAACCGCCATCGGGATTCGCCTTGCTTATATTTCATGGGTTGTGTATAACATTAAAAGTTTGACCTACGTTTTAAAGCAATTTCGTTCTGCTACTATACTGAGTATCTTTACAGAAATATACTCCAATCCATCCGACCTATTTCATTCAGAATCGTTATTTCAAGAGCAATTAACAATAGCACATTGGTTTCAAGTTTAAAAAACTATTACAGCAACATCATTCATCTCTATCTCTGTATGTCACCAGATCTAAGAGTTTCACCCGTTGTTTTTGTGTAATTTTTTAGTGTTATATATAATTTAAATTGGACATTTTTTGTGTCAATTTTTTTTTTACATTTTTAGATTGTAACGAATACCTTAGAATATATTAAAAATTAACACGCAGTACATTATACCTCACCGCTGCACAAAACATTCAAGGTTGAACGATAAAGATTTTAAAGTCTATTTTACCATATTTTTTTATTTTTTTTTCAAGCATTTGATTATAATTATTAATTTATAATTACCTGTTACTTATAAAATATCATCTTTGTACCGTATAAAATTAAATGGTTACAATAAAATATTTATCCCAACATTTTCCCATAACAATTATTGATTTTACAATATATTTCAAAAACTATGGTTACAATAAAATATATTCTTATAACAAATTGTATTATCTTAATTTGACACGGATCCGTGCGGCAGCCGTTATCGAAATGGCTGTCGCCGACCGTGCTTTTACGTTCTCGTCAACCACCAGACCGCGGCTCGCATCGCCGTCACGACACCCCGATACCCATCAATTACTGGAGAGGGAACGGGAGCGGTCGCGACGACGTCCGCGGGGTACAACGAGCAGACTGGTTGTCTGGACTTTTCGCTCGTCACGAGAATGGGTGAAACTCTACGCTAGTACACACAGGTACCGTTTCGGTACTATTCTCAATTACCTCGTTTGTTGTCAAATTCAGTTAAATTACACTCAATTCCATGACTACCCTTTTTCCATCTAAGGATATTTGGTATTTTAGCACTATGGTATTTGCAATGACTGCTTTATTGTTGCATAAAAATGATTGACCTAATATTCCGTGTTTTATTAAAGGTACTCTTGAGCATACAACATGAAACTCAATTGTTCACTCAATTTTTTTTATCATATTTGGTATTATAATTGTTTTTCATTACACAGAGGTGGTCGGGATTTCCGGGCAAATACTGTCGAACTACGTAATGCTTGTTGTGGTGAAAATGTGTTTAGTGTACGAGTTTATGTGTGTATATTTATGTTTATGTATGTATATGCGTTTAAAAACTAGAAAAAAAATTGTGTAAATTAAAAAAAAATATAAACACAATTTAAATAGTGACTAATTGTTCTTTATTGCTGGTACAATCAATAATTAAAAAATAAATAAAACACAAAATGGTAGAATTCATTTGCGGCAATACAGATAATAAATGAATACATGTATATATAAGTATAAATAAATAAATAAATATAGCCCTTTTTGCCCCAACAATAAATAATATAAATAAATAAAATGTTGGTTAAAAATACTTACCATTTTTGGAGCGTATACTGCAAGACGGCTGCAACTACCTAAAATCTAAATAAATAATTCGCACGCGCACGCAAATTATAAAGAATAATAACAAATCGCGGGCACGCCTTAAGACTTGACAATAATGTAACGATGTATAAATATTATAATAATCGTTTGTTCTCGGCGATTAGTGCTCGAAAACAACAATAATTTCATCCGCACAAAAACAGCGATCGGCGCACGCAGTAAAAGAATTCAAAGAGGCAAACGGGAACGGCGATTAGCGCACGTCCTTATTACAAATAATAATAAAACAATAAAATTCAGTTGAAAGATGGCAACTTAACGCGCACAAAATCAAAAAACAAAAATCATTCAGTATCGCAAATGGTTAACTAGTATTTATGGCAATCAGCGTACGTGAAATCGAATTTAGAAAAAAAAAACTTCGCGTTGTGTTACGGACGCGGTAGTTGAAAAATCACACACGTATATTATGTCAATAATGCCCACACTTATGCTTTTTCGGTTGTATAAAGCGCACGACACTAATTTGCAAAACAATTGTTAAATTAAACTTAAGATTATAGCGCGTGCGCGATTGCGTATGCGTGCGACTGTTCCTGTCGCGTATTTTATCTTCGTGCTATTGAAATTGATTGATATGGCGTTGGGGGTTGATATTATCTGACCGCCAAAGCGTTCCTTTATTTATTTGATTTTTTTTGTTGATTTATATTTTTTTATTTATGCAAATCGAGTATTTGAACAATGTTATTTTCAGTATTCTGTAATTATATATTATGAACCACGATATAAAATTATTTAATAGGACACAAGTGCTTAAATGAATAAATAAATAAATAAATAATATCAATATCGTTGTTCATATTTAATTTTCAAATATGTTTACCATATTTCCTAAGACTCGTCAGTTCATTTGAATATAATTATAAGATTATTGTTTTATATCTAACGGCCATGTTTATTTTTTTGATTATTTTATTACATACATATTTTCTATCCGTATAACCACTTATATACGTCATGTTAGAATTTTACTTGTCGTTGTACGAGTATGTTTATTTATTTTAAATAAGAAGTGTTCACCTTATACCCTATGACTTTCGGCTTATAAGTTATTTGATGGCTTTGATCTCAGCTAATGAGTCAAACTGTGTATAAGTTTTAATTTAATTTACTTCTCCGCAGGGTTGTACTCGTATTTTATTCCATTATTCGCATTATCCAGATCAAACAGAACGCATGGGGTACCACGCTAAAGCTGCGGCTTTGATCGTAGCTTAAGAGGGTATAGGTATGAGAGTGATATATAACATGTCCGAGTAAAAAAAATTAAAAAAAATTTCAAAAACCCCAAAAGGTTTGTCGGATTAATAAAATCCAAACGAGTTTTGATTCAAGTAGTTGTAGTTGTATAATAACAAACTTTAATATTCTCAGAACCAGTATAGCAGGCAATATAATAATATTGTTATTAATTATTAAAATATATTTTAAATATTATTATATTGTACTATAATGTAATTGGAAATTTTTTTCGTTAAATAAATTATATTTATTTTAAGGAACAATGTGTTTATTGCACTGAGTTTATTTATTTGTAATTCTGAATAATACTTCACCGTTCGCAAGAAATTGTTGTACCAAAGATCAATTTAATTCAGGGTTTCATTCGAAAAAAAAAAATAAACATTAAAATATAAAAAATATTTATAAGTTTCCCGAGGAGCAAATTAATATATAATTAATAAATAATAATAATTCGTTCTGACAAAAAACGTTAAAAGTAAATTTCAGACAAACGTATTTTAAAATGTCAAAAACGTTTTTACAATATATAATTGGATTTATAAACTCATATAGACACATATTTACTATTGACTAATATATTTTTGTAGGTATGTGTTCTACATAACTACGGTATGTTAATTTTTGGTATCATTTTTTTAATGTTTACATAACAAACACTACAAAAACGTATTGAAGACTTATAAAATTATTTTGCAGGTCAGCTTGTATATTCGTCTATCATACAAACTAATAGAATAAGCAAACGTGTATCCGAGTTTTTGACACGGACCCGTGCGGCAGCCGTTATCGAAACGGCTGTCGCCGACCGTGCTTTTACGTTCTCATCAACTACCAGACCGCGGCACGCATCGCCGTCACGACACCCCGACACCCATCCATAACTGGAGAGGGAACGGGAGCGGTCGCGACGACGTCCGCGGGGTACAACGAGCAGACTGGTTGTCTGGACTTTTCGCTCGTCACGAGAATGGGTGAAACTCTACGCGAGTACACACAGGTACCGTTTCGGTACTGTTCCCAATTATCTCGTTTGTTGTTCTGTTTCACGATTTGCACAATTAATAGAAATACATAAACCATATAAACATCTTAAAACCGTTTAATTGTTTTTTTTTCTTAATTTTGTGTGTCACCACCGAACCTGACCCGGCCGCACCCCACGTGCACCGTGTCATCTTGTTCATTTTTCATATGTTATTTTGATATTTCTTATATTTAGTTGACAGACGCAACAAAACTTATGAAGTCAGGATGGAATAGCCAGATAGCATAGCATATAAGGCAGCTGTGTTGTATCGAATGGTCACCAGTTCGAATTCAGACGCCGGCAGTTTCACCTACTGGGCGCCAACACCGTCTCGAGACAAGGAGCCGTCACCCATATTCACCTGCAACATACTATTCAAAAAAAATAAACACGAGTTTGAATCACAGAATTCTCCCCTCCCCACCATACAATCACAGCTAATTGCCATGGTTGCCGAAGCTTAAGAAAAAAAAAACTTATAAAAAAAAATATATAAAGGAAAACGTGTAAAGGTTAGTATAACTAGTTAGACTAGAAAACATATATATATATATATATATATATATATATATATATATATATATATATATATATATAGTGGTAATTGCATATCCTTAATATAACAACTTGTTAGCAATGTCAAGAAATAAGGATAACTTAAGAATATGCTGTTAATAATAATTAGAAGGGTTCGTTGTTGAATCGCCGGAGGACGTATAAGACGCGCGTAACTATACCAACTATAGCGTTTAGCTCAGTATTCCACGTATTTTTTTCTATCATGTAGATCGTAGATGCTTGTTAACTGTGGTCAAAGGGTCTAAGCATGATTAATATTTGGTTGTATAATATTCAGCTGCAGTGAACTCAGCGAACACAGTTTTTGCTCTTGCGCCAAACGCCGAGTCTTCACAGGCGCACTATAATCTTATGCCCGCCAACGTAATAATGTTGTGTACCTTTCTTAATTGGCACTAATAAACAGGGGTAAAACCCTAAGAATATAATATTATGATGTGCACGATTTCAATTTTTTTTTTAATTTCGCAGCTTTGTGATGTTTTTCACGTTCCCCGAATTAATCGCGTTTTGTAAACTTGGTCGAATTAAATATTCGTCGAAACGGACTTCGTTTAAAAATATCATGCAACTGACGTACCGCGAGCCGCCCCGTGTACACGGTCTGATCTACAAACTGACACGAAATATTAGAGTATTGATAGCACGTTGATGAATAATAATTATCATGTTGTTACAAGTATTGATACTATAATATTTTATTCGAATAATCGATGTGGTACAGGTATAATAATAATATTTTACTTCAGTGATTGTTTGCCACACTTTATCACATAAACATGCTTCAACTATCGAACGTATGCATATATAAGAACTCATCCTAACTGACTGATTTATCATTGCACATTGCGAATCACAGGAGGATTGAGCCTGAAATTATGACGTGAGCGTCCGCTAGGAAAGGATTTTTCGAAAATCGCGTTTTTATAGGACCAAACCATTTTGGGCTATGCGCTGGACGTAAACATATTTGGACCTTTTGGTTGCGTAGAAAAGTTTTATTTTGTGTATCCCGTTATTTTAATAATTACTGAATGTTTTTGCAAATAATAAATATAGTAATTTTCCACCTTTTGGTTACCTAGGAAATATTTTATTTTGTTTAATATGTCGATTTTAATGATAACCAATTGAGTTTTAAGGTGAATATGTAAATACAAATAGTATAGTTAAATAAAAATAAAAATCATTAGGTTTTACGACGATCGTATTCTTTTTCCATCCTATTTTTTTTTTTTATATCAAAATAGAAATCGCTCTTAAGAGTAACCTGTCTCCCAGGCATCGCTGAAGCTGTATGTGTATAAAATCTGATACATTTTTTCGTATTATGATGTAGAAACCCACGAAGAAAGGATTTTTTAAAACTGATTATACGATACACTGATGTATTTTGTAAGGGAATACATAGTATACAGTTGGATTCACACAGTGACCGACATAGATGATGCTACTAATTATCCTGTAGAATTTCTGAATTCGTTGAAACCACCGTGTATAGCAAATCATAATATAACATATATTATGCTTGTTCTAGGTGAGGGTACTCCTATTATGATATTGCGAAACTTAAAACAACTTAAACTCTGCGACGACACGAGGCTGAAAGTCAAAGCCTTATATCGCATTATACTTTAAGCCACCATTTTAATTGGTGTGCGCGAGGAGAAACTGTATTTGTACCACCAGCTACTGTAATTACTAACGACCTTTCGTTTGAATTTGAAAGATTGCAGATTCCCCTCGAAATCTGCTTTGCAATGTATATAAACAAGTCTCATGGGCGGACATACTTGAAAGAAAACTGTTTCCCACATGTCTAAAAAAGTCACACAAAATTCTACGTCATTGCTTACCCACGTCACTAGAAAAAGGTATATATGATATTTTTTAAACATTTGCTGCTAAAACATAGAAATAGTAGCTGTTCTATTTTTAAATCTCTCAGGCTTACGGACTTGAAATTTAATTTAGCAGTTCCTTTAATACTTATGATAGATATAACTAGAGATTTTGAAAAATTTTGTCTCAAGGCAAGACTGTTCCGAGCGAAGCCAGGTAACTCGCACCTTATATTATTATAATTCAGTTGAAAAAAATATTCGGCTTCATTCAATTTACACCAAATTTTATTCAACATTTAAACAAAATGTGTTTTTTGCACTAAAAATTTTGAAATTTGTTCGTAAATTGCATCAAAATAAGGATTTACAAGAAATTTGCACCAAAATTAAAACTGATTATTATTTTGATACAAAATATTGGGATGTAATGTAAGATATTATATAAAACAAACATTAGTCAACTCTATTACACTTAAAAACAAAATACTTGTATTTAAAATCCTTATATGAATCGAGTAAGTCAAATAATAAAAAATATTTATGTATAAAATTTAAAAAAAATTTAACCAATTAGTTTAACCAAACTGTATGAATTCCATTTCATGTTTTAACTTTTATTTATGATTTGTCTAGAGAAATCATGTTGTTTATAATTTGAAATCAATATTGTTTATGAATCCCGAATTATCATCGTTGACGAAAAAAACTAATATTCGATAAGGGTTAATAATTCTTGTAACATATTACCTGTTTCTTTTTTGTTGCAAATAACAATAATCGTAGTTTCGACTATTTGTGGCACGTCGGTGCAAATCGCATATTTTGGTGCAAATTACTAACTCTCAAACATTTTGTCACGCACGGCGAACATCGAAAGGTTGTGGTCATCTGCGAAATATGGCGGGAATTCGAGTCCAGTAGCGAAGAATTACCATAATGAAATATCACTTCGTACAAATCCCGAGGAAAGAACGATTACCCCGCGAGTATAACCGACTGCGATCCCTACAAAATCGTCATTTTACGGAAACCTAATAAACATTGCGGTAACTATGTGATAAAAAAAAAAAACAGAAAGTTTGCTTTATGTGGATCATTATTGCAGTCGCCTGGCGCCTGCACTTGTGGCCATGATTATTATTGCGAGACAGATTTAATGCAGAAGCCGAAGGAAACTAGTTTCGAAATAACGTTATAACATTATTATATTATCGTGTCGGAGAATAAAACCAAAGCTGGAGAAGAAGCACGTATTTTTCACACGAAGCGAACATTACGTACAGATGGGTGATAAACATCGACTTTAAACTTTCCGGAGCACCTGTTGGATGGAAATCTTTTGGATTCGTCTCTTATGGCTTCGATTAGTAAAACAAGTCGAGACTAGAATCCTCCCAGTAGTCTCGTACATAGAATACGTATTTTGGTGGTTGATCATCACGACCAATATGACTCTACCAAGAATCACGTAGATTCGCGTTGTTTTACCGCGGAACCCGTGTACATGGTGTTGTTTATCGTCATTATAGATTTCGATCCGCAGGTCCAACCGAATCGTTCTAAACGGACGACGGCAATTGTTTTTCATTATTTTCCGATAACTGTTATGTTCCAAGGGACCGCGCGTTCCTATGACGTTTCAATGTGTACACACGTATACCTGTTGTGCTGGGGAAAATCGTCATGTCGCGTGAACGTCAAGTCTCGGTACCGATTCAACGGTAAGTAGTTAGGTAGTATAATTGTACCGTCGAGAAAGTGAATTGTTACAAAAAACATCTTAACATCACGCAACAATAATATTATATTTAGCTCTGTATCTGGGGACGAATGATTCCTACAAGGTCGTTCAAAATATAAAACGGTTCGGTAGAAAAAAACGACGATACGAATATTGTAATATAGTCGGCAGTAGGTTGTCGGAAATTATATCGAAGTGGTCGTAATAACGAGATCGTGTACGAATTACCGTAACGCACGCGCTCAGCGGTTAATGTATCCACAGCTAGCTTAGACTATTGCAGAGTTTTGATGACGCGGTGAAGCGGCGGCACGGCCATCATATTTTTATTCTATAACTCGGGTCAGAATTCGATAAAATATTTACTAACTCTTGAATAGTATAACACTCGGGCACAAAAGTATAATAAACATAAAACGTTAGCGAACAACAGCAATAATGTTACTGCTGGTGATGCCGATGCACGAGTGTTTTACTTGAGGTTTTCATATCAAAGGCAAAACCTAATAAGTAAATTATTAAGTGCAACAAAGGGATCTGAATAAATATTTGCTGTATCATTGTTTGTACCTTATTTTCTATTATTTGTTGTGTAAGTATATTGATTCGAAATGTTCGAAATAAACTCAAATGATTGTATTAAACAACTAATACTTGTGTATGATAAAAACGAATGTCCGGACTCCGGAGGACTTCTTGTACAATAAACGCATAAACAATGTATCAAATACATTAAATTTCAGGCGATGGATAGTCAAATATTTCGTCGTGTGCAAACCAACCACGCAGTCGTCCTATAAATCAATTCAATGAGAACAGTTTAAAAAAATAAAAATAAAAAATAGTTCTGGTCGCCAAATTAAAGTTATTGCATTTGTTATAAATTATTCCAAAAAAGTAAATTTAGAATTGATTGATTTGTTCCGAGCTTGAATGGATGACGTAATATACTCTACTGTAATATCATATGTATAATCAATTAAAACTATTATAATATACATTCGTATATATTATTATTCCATAAAATTCAATGTGTAAAATGTTTTTTTTTGCATTATTTTATTATCATTTTAGAGATTTATTCGTAACAAAATATCATGTTTGGTAATTGTTGGTAATACGATTTCTAACAGTATATAAAAAAAACCATACACGTATATATTCGTGATTAATTGATTCATTATTAAATTTGAATAAAATTACAATGCTACATTTTTAAATTTATGGTACCGTATATTTCTGTACTAACCGATGATTAAATGAATGTACCGTCATTTATCAAGAAATATAATAAATTAGACTTAAAACGTTATAAACAGATATCCACATCCACAGACTTTTATAGTCTCTGTTAATTCGTTAATAAGCCACCAATGTTGATGTATCATATTAGGAAGCAAAAAGCACCGTACAATCATCAAATACCAAATTATAGCAATACTTACGAAATTTGAAATTTTTATTTTCAAACAAAGGTTGAAATAATAACATGATGTCATCTATATTACAGTATAATGATTTCATATAAATTATAATTGTATATTATTTTCTTTCGCGTTATAAGAACATGCATGTCCTCAGCCTTATCTCATCAAAACAGTTTTTTTTCATATCAAAATTTAGCAGTCAATTAGGAAAAATTCGTAAGACTTTAATCACAATTTGCAAGCCATTAGTTAAATCATTTTTTTTTTGTATTGGAAAACTTACATTATGTATTTTAAAAGAAAAACATGATGTATCATTATAAGGGCTTGGTACTGCAAAGAGAACATTTCTAAAAAATGACTGAACAACTTGATGTGGGAGACTATCCATTGATAAAACCCTTCAGAACATGGTAATTATGATAAGTATAAGAAATCTCGACACCATCGACTATTAAGACGTCGTGGGGGATTTTCTGGGTGTGTTCGTGAGAATAATTAGTGAAATATGAGAGGATTTGGATGGTAATATAGTTAGCTATGGAATTTATCATAGTATTTTTTAGCTTGTTAGTCAACTAAATTTATTTTTTAGTGTACTTTATTCGTTACACACCAAAGGGCTGATATGTCTTAATAGGAATTTGTACAAAATTTATTTTATGCGCGTTAATAATTTGGATTTAAATACTGAGCGAAAAATTTGTAGGCAGTTATTTAGTGTTCTGATATTCGATTTTAAATATTGGCCACAGGTTAGACGTTTGTCAAGTAAGGCTCATTGGTATTTCATTTCAATCATAAAGTCTAAAATACTTATAAACACATGTCCCCAGCACCACCCATATGAATGAAACCTCAGTTTAAAATTGTTCACGCGCTCCCATTTAACAGACAATCAGCAACAGTGTTCAAGGCTACCATCGAAATGCGCAAACCTTTATTACGCCCGTAAAATTGGTTCTTGGAATTCACTTATGTCCCGAGCCCCACTCCGTTTCAAAACAATGAGATTTTCAACATCAAAGTAACCTTAGCAGTGGCGGGATATCGTTCAAAATACGCACAGCACCGGCTTCACGTGATTCGATATTTCGGTAAAACGGAATAAACTCAATCGAAACCATTGACGTGCGTAGACACCGCATACAGTTTTTAACATCGTTTTCATATGTCAGCACCGAATGTAAATTAGTACTAGGAAAACAACGCGATCGGAACGTACAACGGCGATAAGCGATCACTGTCACCGCAACAACGTCGTCGTCGTCGCCTTTGACTTTTGTCCAGGCAGTAAACACGTACTGACTACGCCGGCATTTGTTCGATCGCACACGACGTTTTGACTGCTTTAAGAGCGCGCGTTCGCTAAAAACTCATCTCGTCAATCTGCACGGCCCGACGTGCTGCGACGAATCCAAATGGACCTTAAATCGTCCATTTCCACGTCGCACACATAATATATAGTTGTGCATGTCACCACGTCTCAAAAGCGATTCATTTCATTCGGAATTTTGACGATTTTCTACTTACCTGCAGTCTTATCGCGATTGGCTACGATTAGGTATGATTCCACGTCAGATTCAAATTTACTCTTTTATCTAAATCACCTCGATATCCTATCATCATTGTTCTCTCGTACAAATTTATAAAATATAATGTTATATGAACACCGTTTGTCGTCAGATTTGCATTACTCAATAATCCGACCATCGCCACTATTATGATAAAATATAAAATCAAATGGTTAAAAGCTTAGTATCTCGTACGTTCTGGTAACTTTAATCTGTGTAAGAATATACGAGTAATAGGAGAATTCCTGACTGACTGACTGACTGACTGACTGACTGATTCATAATAAACGCACAGCTTAAACTATGATATCTAGAAACTTGAAATGTTTGTACCATGATCTTAGCGTAAAATAAGAAAAGATTTTAAAAGATGTTGATCTTAAAGGTTTAATATAGGCAACAAACAAAAATAAATGTTTATGATTTTGGAAAAATAATAAAATGTATTTATTGATTCGTAGGTTACCTTGGTAACACGGATAAAAATAGAGAATGTAATGCAAATTTGGAAAAATGTTAATCTTAAAGGGTTAATATGGGCAATAAAAAAAATAAATGTTTATGATTTTGGAAATTTATTTATTGATTCGTGGGTTACCTTGGTAACACGGATAACAAAAGAGAATGTAATTCAAAATTCTAAGGACAGCCACCGTGTTTAGTATAACAGAATAAAATATAATGTGCCGTTTCCACAATAACTATAAATTCATTGATATTTTGTAGGGGAGTCAGTTGCGAATATTGTATATTTCATATATTTGATGATGATTTGAACTAGAACGGCAATATGAGAATACGGGGAAATACGTGGAAATTGATAGAGCGTTAATAGATTTTTGAAACAATCAGGAGGCTATTTGGAGATACGATGATTTTGACCAAACGCTGCCGGTGATTTCATGATCAACAGTATTGCTGATGAAATTAATGCTTATTTGATAACGTGAAAACTCTCAAGTTATCAACGAGTATGCGAGTCGCGTTACAAAATGACGAATTGGCGGAATTATTTTCCAAGCGATTAATAGACATTGGAAACGAGAAAATTCCGGTTGACGCTTCCACTGTCATCGTTCCAGAAGTAGGAACGCATCAGATGTGAATGCTCGATGCACTTGATGACGTTGTCGGTCATTTGCTCTGCGTGTGTTCATTACAAACCGGCGCGCTCGTCTTTTCGTCTTTGCTCCAATCGGCGTTGTTCATTGCGTTCAGCTCGTGCGTCTTGTGATTGAAATTCCCGCGATTACACACTACTCACATGCATATATTATGTACTATCAGATTGGATTTGTTTGTCTGTTCTTTGAGTAATTTATGTTCTGTGTTTGTAGTTGCATTTGTTCGACGGCTCAAATTTGCGTCTTGCTGATATCACACAAACAAATAGGACATGATGTACTTAATTATGAAATTCAGGACCCTGATACAACCTTCAATTGTAGACGGTATAGAATTCCTGACAAATCCAATGATTTCAAAAACTTTGTTGCATAATTTACGGCTTCGTTGGCAAATTGTATCGATTGATTTTTATGACACCAAGTCACCTGGCAACAACTTTTGTATCTTGAGATTTAATTCTTTGGTTACCAAGAAAACCCAAGAATCAATAAATAAATTGTATTTGTTAACGGTTAATTTTTGTTATGGGTGGGCGACCCTTTACAACTAAGGGCTTAAAAAATAGCCTATTCTTCAGACCTACCAAACATACACGAACAATTTCATGAAAATCGGTCAAGCCGTTTCGGAGGAGTTACACTGGGAGTGTAATAAGGACTAACCCTGTGACCGGAGTGTTTTATATATATATATATAGATAGTCACCATAATTTAACTTATCTTATTTTCCAACCACGATACCAGGAAAACAGGTTCGTAGTTCGGTAATGATTTGTTCATCACGCTTCTGGTACACCACCTACGTGCTCGGTGATTGAACATTTTGTATTCCGTCCGTAACCATCGTAAAGGTAAATAATTTATCGTGCAAAGAAACTCCTCGTAATGATCAGCCAATAGAATTACGTCAAAAACGTGAAAACTGCCTGATTGTCTATAATCGAACACACACATATATTGCCGTTGTGCCATTGGAATTCTCCGTTGTGGGCTTTTTTTCTTTCCAACCGACTTAATTCGTGCGTCCGATGAACCCGTATGAATTGGTAATATTCATCAAGAAAATAATAAATTCAAAACGAATATAACTGCTACAAACTGCGAAAACATTTGTTACGATTCATTTAAATAAATTCAAACTTAAAATTAGGCAACGATGCTAGGTTATTGGAATTAAAAACAATTTTAATTTCAATGTTCATGGATTTCAAAAATAATTTTATCACATTCGTGCCCAGTTAAATAAAATATGATAACAATCTAAAAATACATATAAGTATGTACTGTTTTGAATATCAATGGTTGAATAATATTTTGCTCTTCTTTAACAATAAGGTCAAATATAATTTATTTAAATGAATCTTTTGAATTTTAAACTGTGGTTTAACTGTATGATTTATACTCATTGAATATTGATCGCTGCTACGGATGTAGTAGCTCAATGCTCATTTTTTAAAGTCTAATTTCGTATATAAATATGTGCAGAAGGTATGTTTTCATTCGGAAATAAATATTATTTTTGTTTTATATTTTCTCAAAAACTATTTTCTACGTTAAGAATACAAAAAACTAAAATAAAGGAAACATATGACACAATAATGAAAGTATAGGCCATAAAGTAAAAACATATAAAATAAATACTTACAGTTGATAGTCTATTATTGTAAAATATTCGTATCCATTAATCTGAAATTAAAAATACGTTCCACACTTCTGCTGTCTATGCGCAATGAATTAACATATTACATTTTTAAAATATGTGAAAAATAATAGGAAGTTGTAATAAAAAATTAAAATAGTTTGGTGTATAAGTTTAACCCTTCAAAAATGTACGTATATTGGTATTTTAAAGATGACTTAAGTGCACAAGTGCATATAGTTTGTCTGTAACCAATGCAGCTAAAGTAACATCTGTATACCTAAAGGTTATTATCAAAGTTCTTGTTCGAAGAGTAGAACTTTAATTTAGTAGACAGCCAACATTTTCTTAACATTTTGTTGATCGGAATAAACCGTGAAAATTCATCTTCCCATGCATATGTCTATTTCAGTTTATGAGTGAAAAAAAGTGAAAAATAAGCGTTAATCAACCACGCGTGTTCAATATTTTTCATGAATGTAAAAGACAAATTGTTACACTATTATTGAGGATTGACTTTGCGAGAAGAAAAAACAATTGAGTTTATCAATTTTTATATAACATCAATAAAAATTGCATAAATTATAATATCTTATTATTATATTCAGCGATGGATGATTCTGTATAATACGAGAAATCGGTAAATTACATAGGTTAATATCAAGTAAGAATCTAACATAACTGGGTTGAAACTTCTGTATCAGAACTATTATACATGATACAAAATATAGGTGTTATAATATTGCATTTAATAAATATAATCACAATACTTATTAAAACTTTTTTTGTGAAACGGTGCTTACGTTCCTAATGAAATCTTGAAAGAACCGTAAGTAAACAATGAAATAATCTTCTTGCCTCTCTCAGAATCTAAATAAGTATTGTGTCATTGGATATTTTTGTTTGTACTATCTTTTTTACTAAGATCTTTCTGTTTATTACTTTTTAATATATTTGCTCACGCCTTGATAGCGTAAACACTGTTCATACAATGGACACTTGGGAGAAAAAAAAGTTAATTCCACACACAGATGAGATATTTTTATATTTTATATGTATATATATACACATATGTGCGTTTGCGTGCATGTGTGTGTGTGTGTGTGTGTGTGTGTGTGTGTGTGTGTGGGTGTATACATGACTATATATAAATAGAACATACACTTTATTGCAGACTGTAAATATTAAAAGCGATAAATTGTATTTTCTTAGTTTTCCTTTGTTTAGTCCAAGAGAAGATAATTTAAAAAAAATATCTTATCGTTTACAACGCATTGGACCAATATTAGATTATTACATTTTCAAATGTTTGATATACTTTTTTTACGCTTGAACTCATGAAAAACACGTAAATATTTATTGTACTCGTAACTTGCATGTCTTAACTAATAAAGGAGGTAGTTGAGTCATTGATTAAATACACATATTGAATATATTTTACAACGGAGGAGCGATGCAAACACATGTACTAAGTCTGTATGGAAAACCGAAGAATGTTAATCGGGTAAAACCACTCGCCAAATAAAAGTCGATTTCGAGTGCACGATGGTATTTACGACACTAAAATCTTATATTTTCTATCATATTTAAATTGGGTTAAACGCGGTTCACCGCAGTGTATTATCTGCACCTCGTGCAGATACACCGGTACACGGATACGTCTCGTGGCTACTGAATTCAGTCGAAATATGATAATAATATGATTATAATATGATGATGATAATAATAGTAATAATATACAACTGTAATCTTGTAGAAATAAATAAACGAATTCGCGCCATGGAGATAAAACAATGGTTACACTCTCGGTGTGGGAACATTTTCTGAATAACGTGGCGAGCCATAAAAACATAGCCATGCCGATACGGACTACGAAATATGTTCACTGAATTGCACCGCGGTTCAGTTATGAAAAATGTTTTCTCTACCTATTTATGAGCGCTTGTCTATACACATATGTGTAAACGCGCGCGGTACACGAAATATGTTGTTGCTTGCGTGTAAACATAAAAATAAAACGCGGACTGTAATGAGTTTCTGAATAATCTAAATCTGTCCAAAAACAACACAATGCGTAGTGACTTACAGTAAAATGACGTTTAAATTAAACACAAAACACATATACCGTAGTGTATTCAACGAGAAATGTTATTGTTGAACAAATTTCAAATGTTGATGGCGTTTATGTGGAATACATATTTGTCTTAGGTTTTTCTTGAAATAAGCACTTAAGCTTTCATCAGTGTTTTGAATGTAATACAAAGATTTTAATAGCTGCGTTTTACATTAATATTTAGTTTTCAGTTTATTAAATTAAAAACTTTTACCTCATCAATTTTTCAAATAGATATTGTGGTATTCCAAAATGTTCAAAATGTACATGATTTCATGTTTACCTGTTGTCCCTATGTTAAGTTCGATAAGTAAGAACTGGTTTATTGGAATACTGTCTATTTTGTGTCCCGTAAAGTTATTGATAAACCTTTAAACAATCGCAAATGACTGTTAATGTTAGGATTTTCTATCCCAGAAACACATTTTTACATTCTCTAACCCTATTATAAATTTTCTTCTTCATTTGTTTTAACATCTATTATCAGTGCTATATATTTGACCAATTCAATTTGTTAACGTATGGACTTTATATAGAACATTAAAACGTCTTTGTTTTTAGGACACAACGTATAAGTTAACGGTTTCATCCCTTATTGGTAAAGTTATTTTAATCCATCCAACATAATATTAATAAAATAAGCTCTATTATAAAAATCGTGATTTCCTTACACGCATATACACGTATGTATACGCGTAAGATTGTTTAAAATATATTTTTATTTATTTTTATTGTGTTATTTATTCTATTATTTCACAAATAAAATGGTTTTAACCATTTAAAAGTATAATTATAATAATTGTACGTTCTTCTCTCTTTATTATTTAATTCATTAAAAATAACACGAGGTCTTGGTATGGCAAAAATGCGTGGCTCCATATTATATATGACTCTATAAAAACTAAAAAGTATTTCATTTGTTAAAAAATGACACGGACAAACAGGTAAATCTCTGTTTTATTTGTTTGTTGGAATTCGTTGGAGGAAAACAACAATTATGGTCCTTTCCGAGTTAAATGAAAAACTCGGTTTCCGCCACTTACCAAGAATCCTATCTATTTGTCATGAAACTAATGTAAAAAAAAAGGTTTAGTTTTCAACAACAAAAAAACCAACACGTAGAGTCACGGTTTTTTATGTCGCATTTAAATTTCGAATAAGAAAACATATGCTATGAAATGTGTTACTTTTTATGCTTCCGAATAAAGAAAAATAACTTTTGACCACCTTCTGTTTCTACTTATCTAAACTTCACCACGGTTGTTTTTTTGTTTTCATTTTTAATAAAAACTGTGTAATAATTCGAACAAAAATATTTAAGCCATTTTAATGCGAGAACTTAATAGTTTTTGTGTTCTTTTTAAATAAAAAACAATTTGTGGATTTTCAACAAAACATGAATATTTAATTTAAATTAAACGTTTTCCTTTATCTAAGCTATACACATTTTATTAATAATGAATGCATTACGATTATCGTTTCATTTTCATTGTCAAAGAATAACAGTGTTAAATGTTGAATCAAAATATGTATTATTATTTGAATACGAAAAGTTTACAGCTTCTTCAACAGTTGTTCTAGCAACAAAGTGTAGATTTTCAATCAAGAGATTTACGAATCGTTGATTTCGTTTTTTTTTATAATTTTTTTTTTTTTTAATTAAAAATCAACGGTTTGTAGAATTATAATTTTATATACGTATTCATTAAAACTTGTGTGGTAGAATCGAACAACGAAAAAGGCGAAAAACAGTGATAAATTAAACGCAGCATGATTACTGGCACAAGTAATTATTCGATGGACATAATACGTATATTTGCTCAAATTAACTGGAGTTGAAGCAAAAGTAATTATAGTGGCCATTGTTCGTTTTCAAACATTCTCCACTTTCAATTTGCGGCACTCGATGAGTAACCCCGAGAGTTGCAAAAGATTTAAAACTGCTGTTCACGTCAAATCCTACGAAACAACATTACACAGGTAATACAAATAATAACAGTTGCTACTACAGCTCGTGATTTTCCCGACTCGCGGAAATCAGATTGTTATTAAAGCGTCGCGATACTACTTTTTTTTCACATCAGCGGCAAAAGTGCAAAACGTCATAAATGTAAAAGACGGCACTGTATACAAACGAATAATACGAATATAAGTTATTAATTGGGCGGTACATATGGACGCAAATCGAACAAGTAAACGGGATAAACGGACGATGCTGCATAGCGATAAGATTCACGAAAAATATTCGAGACCATATGATTATCGTGATCTTTTGCGTTCGGTTCAAATGTATGTTAACGATGCGTCGGCCAAAAACGTTTCCCTTCACCGTTCAGAAAACCAGCCCTTGCACGACGTAAGACTTATACCATAGGTAGTGTGTATAGAAGGGCGGATGAACTGTTTTAGGCTTCCATGCAAGACCATCTCGCATAGGTCGAAGCACTATATATGTGTATAATGTCGAGCTGTGAAAATTAATTTAAGACAATTATAATACTATAAATCTCATGGCTAGATGGCTAGTAAAGATCCTCCTATATGTGAATCATGTGGTGAAGAATTCACCGTCAAACACATAACAACTCAATGTTTAAAGTACGCGGACTCAAGATCCAAAGATCATATTCCATATCAATTAAGTGAAGCCTTACAACCCAATCTACAATCAAATAACAATATCATCAACTTCCTGAAGGATATTAATCTGTATAATTTAATTTAAGCCACAACAAATGTAAAACCAATTCTTATGTATAATAATAACTAATGGCCTAGTAGCCGATGTTTTTAGTTCAATACAAAAAAAAAATACTATAAAGTGAACATAATATTATGCCCGGTGAGCTGATTGTATATATTTTTCGATATAATAGTACAACTTCAAATTTGAATCCCATTTCAAAACAATAACTAAATTGTTTATTAAAATACCCGTGCGAGTATGACAAGAACTTTACTAAAACAAAACAAATAATTATTTATTAAAAGTCTTCGCACTTACGGAATAGTTTTGCTACCCAAGCGGGTATGCTCGCTGGACGCCGAATAGTTATTTTGGAGATTTTTAAATTGAATAAAACACAGTTAAAATACTAGATAAAATAGCTTAAGATAGAACCTCAATTAAATTTCATCGAAATACTTTAAAAATGTTATATATTTTTTTTGTTATATTTGACATCTGTTCAACTAAAATTACTCATATATTATCTACACTAATTTTATTTTATTATTTTGTTCTTATTCCGTAAATCTTAAATGTTATGTACTGAATTCACGATACTTATAAAACTGACCTACGATAATTTATCGTTATTGGAATGACTTACAAAAAATGATGTGATTAATTTCTGTTAAAATATAATAGGTCAATCGGTTTACTATAATTTAACCCATGGGTTTTTGATATTGAGCTATTCGACTGTAAATAATCCCTACGCATTTACGAAACATATATTAATGAAAGTTATAAATAATTCTCGTCATGAAAGTTTGAACAGTGTTAATATATTATTCGTGATTAAATTTTCGTTTTTCCATTTACTTTTAAAAAAAAAAAAACAAAAGAGATACAATTAAAGTTACAAATGCTTGGAACGAGCTGCCATTAAAAGCCTCAAATGTGAAAAGTAAAATAAATAAGACGTTTATTAATTAATCTATTTGATTAAAGTTTCCAAAATCACGCATCCACTGTTTGCCATTTTGCCGACACTTTCACGTACACAATTCGACAGAAATATATACTATATCGACAAAAAAATTTTTTTAAATATAAATAGGATTTTATATTGTTTGTATACTCTTAAAGTATTAACAAAATAATTATAATTTGCAATTATATATATATAAATAAATAATTTAAAATTGATAAATATTATAAATGATAAATTTTTTTATAAATAAATAAAAGGTGAAACTCTACTGTCAGGTGCATCAATTTCTAAAGATAGTTGATATAGTCATAGAGACAAATTTCTCAATTATTGTTTTTAATATATAATTTTTAAAGTGTTTATATCACAGAATATTCTATGCTATGAATCAATAGTATCAACGGTGAATTTAATGTGAATTGATAATTCCACCTAGAGTGTATTATTTTTTTATCAATTGAATAATAATTGTAAACGATGGAATATTAAATATTGTACATAAAAATGGTTGATTTTTCAATTACAGACTCCTGCCAAACTAATTGACCGCTGTACGGTGTTACGGTGCCCGCAACGGGATACTTCCAGTCCGTTTTCAGCTTTTTGAACCAAAGATTTTATTGATTGTTATTTGTTATCCGGCACTATTTCGGTGTATCAATATAGATTATGGAATGAAACCTGGGAACGTGCGGATTTTGCTTCCCGTAAAAAGCGCCTCAGGCATTCCCCCATCTGGGCTTATATTTTGCGGGAGGTTGGTATTTGCTAGGGCTATTGTGAACTTTCCCAATTTTAATGATCTGTCAACTCTCCCGGGCCTACATCAGAACTACCCAAAGGTTATACGTAAAGTCTCCCGGGTATTTTTCAGTACAACCCGAAGGTTATACGAAAAGTCCCCGGAGTCTTTTTCAGTACTACCTGAAGGGTATGAGTAAATTCTCTCGAGTCTGTAATACCATTGTCTGTACTTTATAGTTGTCAAGCTAAAATAGTCTAAAATCTAAAAGGTAAAAAAAAAACTAAAAAAACAACAGTAAAATTGAAAATCCGTTACAGTTAAATGTTTTTGAATATTATAAGCACATGGATTTGAAAAATTTTAAGTAAAAATTATGGGAAGTAATAAAATAAAATGTAAGTGTGAACAACATTTAAATTAATTTTTTTTTAATAATGTGAAGATACGCTAGTTAAAAAGCTATAGAGGTCTATTTTTGGTCTTTAAAATCTGTTATTTGTTGCTTAATTGCTTATTTGGTAAGCTTTTACTACACAAAAGTTTACATACTTTTTTAAAATAAGTATAATGTTGACCAGATAGAGTTCACCATCGGGAGAGTGTTGATGAGTTTTGAAATTTGGAAAAGCTTACTATCGCCTGGTAACCATTTGTAGACCTCGGAGCAACCTAGGTGTTAAGTTCTAACGGTATCGAGAAATTATTTTATTTCTTTTAAATGCTGATATCGCTGTTCAGCGCGCGACTTCTTTGGAATAGTAGCGATAACAATATATTATTTTACTCCACAGCCACGTGATATCAGAAGTATTATAGAGTTATAGATTATTGAGTATCCGAATGTCATTGATGCGCATAGCCGACTTAAACTGTTGTTTCACAACGGTATACTATACTGAAATGTACAGTTAAATGTTTGTATATAACTTTGCGAACATTAAACTAAATTATCAACTTAATTATAACATATTATTAGCATGCATAATTAAACGCTAATGGAACGCCCACGTTGTTCGTGTCGAACAAAACCTATTCGGTTGGGTCGCGTAAAAACGTGTTTAAAAATAATTAAAAAAATATAATATCCTACCGTTTACTTTCATATAGAACTATCAAACACGTATAGTTTCCACCCCGGGGACTATCCGGTAAGAATCTGGTTTGTCGACCTCATAAACTGAAGCTTGACCAGGTACTGACGGGGTCAATAAACGTTTTGATATCTATAATACGTACAACAAACAGCAGTATTTTTAATAATCGTCCTTAAACGTTGGTAATTTCGCGTCCAAATCTCGTTGCATATAATAATAAAGGTCATCACGGCATAGGTACGAGTATATGTAAGTGTGATTTAAAATACATTGCGCCACGTATAAGGTTTTGTTTGTCTTTAAATTAGTTTTTCCAAAAAAAGAAACTTATATATGGTGAATGGGGAAAAAAATCTGGCCACAGCCGAATATCTTGTTTTGTAATCAAAATCGCATTAATCTGTAGAAGAAAAAAAAATGATACAGAATACAACAAAAGGGTAAAAGTGATTTTTTTTTTCATAGACACTAATAATTAACCGTCAAGAAAAAAAATCTCTTTTTCATTTATAAATAGTAGCTATCCCGACTTGCTTAATCGATTGGTTTTACCCGTTAATTCGTACTTAAATTAAATTACAAGTTCCCCCAAAATTCTAACGTTTGCTGATGGATCAACAGTATTTCATATTTATATATATATATATATTTAGGACATTGGTACTCCTTTGGAAAAATTTAATTCGTCCTACCGATCTATCTACGTTTATACCCCGTAGTTTGACGCGCGGCTCTTCTGGGTATTACAATTAGTAAATTGGACTATACAATTACGTACAATATAGGAAATTATTACAGTTGTGTTTTCGCTGATTAATCATAATTATCGCCACTATGCCGACTAATGCAGTTTTGCACGTTTCGATTATCGATCACTATCAATTAATATTACCGCTACAGAAGCCACAGCAAACAGAAATTGCATAATGATTGTTTCCGCTGCTGTCGAACACTGAGATTGACTGGTTTCACATAAGTCTTTTTATGAGTCGGCTTCATCGATATTGTTCGATTGTTATACATACGAGTAGCGTTACTGGCTTAAAATCGTGTCACTATTGTTATAGCGGTATAATGTGTAAAACAAATCGTATTTTTAAAACAGATGTTCGTCACGTTCACGAATTAGAGCAATTGTACACAAACATTTGAATAATTCTAATATTGGTTAATATACTTCCACTGTTGTAACGATAATATATTGTCCCGTTCAAAAATGTATCGCATTATAACACAGTTAACACAGTATTGAATGTTTTGTATAGTACGTGATTCGGTGGTGAATTATGTACGCATTGCGTTGAATTGCGTAAACGATCGGTTCATAAGACTTATTTTTATTTGTTGAATATATTATTTTTAGAGATGGAGATAGATTTGATATAAACGCAACTCTACTAATGACCTTGTCTCGGTGGAATTAAAGTAATCTATCTTGATAAACTGTGACAAACACTAGAAAAGCTTGAAAACGACCAAGTTTCATTCCAGTTTCTCGAATTCGCATTTATAATACAAACTATTCGGTTTTAATTACATTTCGATATACTTAAATAAATGTCTTAACACCCTCGGATTTAAACATAAACAATTAGATTTAATAGGTTCATTGCTGAAATCAAAATCAACCCACTATTGTCTGTTAATGATTGATCGTTATAATTTGTTAAAACTCAAACCTGAGTGTCATGTTGTAACAACTGGTCATAAATCAGATCACTATTTAAATCATGTCAACAATGATGTAATATATTTTATAATACGCGCATTAAAATTGACAACATAACACACAATGTTGAACGTACTACCAAAAAAACTTGATTTTATTAAAATCAATATGTTATATTTTCAATCATCTTCTGCAATTCTTACTAATAATACAGTTGTTAAAAAAGTAAAAGGGTAAAGCGTATTAAAACGAAATCGTTCGTATCAAACCCGGGATTAAATTAAACAAATCAATTTCTTAATTGTTCGTTTCTTGTAGTTTTCTTGGTTGTATAAAGGGTAAATATGGAAAACACTTTTTTTTTTTTTTTTATTTAATAAAAGCTATATTTACAATCTATACATAAAAGCACAATAAGTAAATTGGATAGTATAAAATAATAATAGTAATAAAATGACTTGATTGGCTTGAGGGAGGAAAACCTTCCATCAACAGTACCTCCTGTTTAACTTGGTGGGTTCGTATGGAGAGCCGTTTTTTTTTTTTTTATGTGTTAGACAAGGGCATCTCTTGGCCATTTTCTTTTTAATCTCCTTGGAGGGTTGTTGGGGATGGTTAAAGAGGACATACGAGAGAATAAAGGGTTTTGGTTTGAATGGAGTTTTGAGTGAAACTTTTTGTAGTGTCGAGTTGCTATTTCGTTAACTGTTGAGATTTGTAGGTCCTTGTGTAGTGCATCGTTGGTCATATACCAGGGGGCTCCAGTTATTTGTCTAAGACATATAGACTGGAAGGCTTGTATAAGTCTTATATTAGATGGTTTGGCTTGGCCCCAGATTTGGATACCATATGACCAAAGAGGGGTAATAATCGTCTTATATATTAATATTTTGTTTTTTAGACTCATTGAAGGAGACAGCAATGGACGAAGGAGATGTAAGCGTGTGTTTGATTGTTTTCTTTTGTGTTTGGTATGTTGGGCCCAAGTAAGTCTTTTGGAAAACACTTTTATGATAAAAAATCAACTTCCAACTTGGAGCACAAAAATATATTTAATTATAAACTAATTAATATACAATTGTTATAAATTATTCTAAATTATACATATATCACAATGTCGCGTATATTTATTAAATGTAACAATTCATTTGTAATAAATTGTTAAAGTTATGAACATACATTGAGAAAATCCAAGTTACTTCAGAAAATCATATTCCGAATACTAGTTCAAAAAAACATTGACATTTTAGTATTTTAATCGGAATCTACTTTTTAAAATATGTGTTCTACTACATTTAAAATTATTGCAGTGTTAATAACGTCCCTCTTATTTATATGAAGTTGTTCACTTTCTCGTTTCTTAAGTTTAAAATGGAGGTTTTTTCATTTCCTCGTCCCTTTAATATTAAAAAGATCTCGTTAGTTTCCTCGTTCCTTTGAAAAAGATACTCGTTCTATTCCTCATTCTTAAAAAAACTGTCTCATAAAATAAATATATATTTTTTTTTTAGTCTATAGAATCTATAGCATACGTAGTCAATTGTTTTCCAGAAGATTATCAAAAATGTATTTTTTAATAATGTAGACGAAGAATCCTTCACACTGATCAAACGTATAATTACAAAAATATAATATATTCCACAATTTTCTTTATATTGTGTTGACATTTTAACGTCAAAATGTTTTGTACTTGTTGTATTATGTTATATCGGATAGGTAAGGTAATAAATACAGTCTGTTCGATAAAATCTTGATAAACAAAATTTATCTCCCGAAATCCATTAAAAACATTTTCCAAGAAAAACATATTAATTACAAATGTGAGTTCCTATTCCTAAAAATAAGGAATTGATTTACGTAATAGTTACAGTCATCATTCCATTAGGAATTCGTTACTTAACAACTGTTTAAAATTGACACATGTCGACGGAAACCCTGCTTGAGTTAAACAAATTGTATATGAACATATCTGATAATAATATAAAAATTCTTAACACGTTCATACACTCTAATTTTCATTGGTTGACATTAATTACACAATAGTTTTGAAGAAATGTACAAGGGAAAACAGTTTACGGTTATATTATTAGTTATGATGAGGTGGTCCGAAGTAATTGGACGGATCTTCGGAAATAAATCGATTTTATCGGATGAACATCAACATAAGATATATAATATGTAACAATATAAATCATTTGAAAAATTGAAATCTTGATATAAAAAGTACTTTTGAACTTTTACGGTGATTCTAGATTATGCGCTCCGGAATTCCTCGTCAATTATATTTCTTAATTCGATAAAAATAAATTTAAATGCTGTTTATGAATGACGGAAAACAATTTAAAAATATTAAAAACTCTTGTACGATTACATAGAATAAATTATTTAAATGAAATCGCAGTAATAAAAGGCTAATATAAAATGGAATCAGCAAAAAAAAAATAATTATATTATACATAATTTGTAGGATTAATGAATGTATTATACAATTATTTTGTTTTATACAATTTTTAGAACAATTAGGCACTACTCATTTTCTTATTAAAATTTTGATACGAGCTTGGTTTATCGTGAAACCAAATTTTTTATTGTGATTGTTTTAAAGAAAATAATATTAAAATATATTTCAATATAAATTCGGACCTTAATTATCTACACAAGCGATCCACATGAATCTATTAATGTTTGTTCTTGATATGATAATCAAAGCCCGTGTATAACGTATTATTTTATTCTTATTTTATTATTTTTATTTTTTGACCTTTCGTTCCTCCTAAATGCAAATAATTGTATTTACACACTTTAGACTTAGAAATATGGTAGTCTTTGTATAAAAAATAAAACACGGTCGAAAAAATTTTGAAAAATCTAAAACGAAAAACACACCATAACAGAACATACTATTAACGCATTGTTCGCCCCAGTATCATGAATGTGAAGTAATTAATTCGTGTAAACATTAATAAATAGTAGAACATTAGTAATGGCAAATATTCCGGCATATGATAACACGGCGCATTGTGTATGCAATACTGATACATAACGGTGTATTTACTTTAATATTATTTTAATAAGTTATCGCCTTCACCCCCGGACTCAACAATTCTGAAAGTGCTGAAGTGAATTTTTATATTTTATATTTGATCAAGGATTGGACAAAATTACGTGGGAGTCCTTCTGATCTTGTAATAATTAATAATCAAGCAGTGCTTACAATATGAGTGATAAGATGATCAAATTATCAAATTTACCGTTATATATTACTCAAAACAGTCGAACCCTCATATTGTAATCATTTCTAATGTCACATAGTTGCTGTCCCTTTTTCTTATGAATCAGACAATAAAATGAAATATATTATTCTAGAAATAACTACATTCGAATTTTTCCTTTTTCGGATAATTCCCTATCCTCAGTACGTCATCGGTTGTGTTTCGGTCCCCTCTTTTGTGTGTCTCTGAATGTATGATCAGCACAATTTAGATGGAGAAATCATGAAAAAACTTTAAAACAGAGTTTCAATGTTTTCTTTTAGGTCACCTTTAGTCAGTGACTGATATTTATTCCGTATAACGGTTACAAATGAAAATGTCATACTCGTCGTCGTTGAATATCAATGGAATGCAACGCGGTAGCATTATGTCACATGGATATGTCTACAGAGTAGAATCTACACACAACACAAACAAGTAAAATGCACCATTTCCCTGACAATGACCTGGTTGTCACAGCATATTCATAATAAATATTAATTAAAAAATCATAGTTAAAATCAAAGTACATATCAACTGATTCTACTTTCATTCAAATATTTACCAAACATTTATTACGATATTAATAGAACAACCAAAACTTTGGAAGGGAATCTACTGAATTTAACTCGTATGTACTTTTAGCTTGATGATTATGAAAATGAGACATCCGGCATGACGCCCCGGGTAAAATTCAACTTGTTTTGACGTCATGACTTCATAATGATTATAACATTCATGGTGTCATGTGAATTTTTGGAATAACCCTGAACTAAATGACACGAAATCATTGTACGGAGGCAATCGTGTCACAAATTGCAGTTAAAACTTGGGATGAATAGGTTAAATAATGTTTAAAAATCTAAAAACTTCGTTTAGCAAAAGCAAATCATATTTTTCAAGTACAATATATAACGATTAATATATCATATTATTACAAAATCCAAAAACGAAAAAAGGATATTTTTATTTTTATTTTAAGCCTTATTATAAAAACATTTTTATATTGGCCCACGGAAGTTTTAACCGATTTTACTTATTATTATGTTCAATGCATGGATTAAATGTTTTTATTAATTGCTGTATAAATTCATATATGTAATATTGTATCACGTGTGTTCAATAAGTTCAAATAACTATTAATTGTTCACTTGAACGCTATAGTGTGCAATATTGTTATTTTGTACGGACAAACGATACATTGAAACAAATTATATAATTAATTGTTGAATCATTTCAATACCATTTCTTACGCTTTATTTACTATAAGTTCAATAATTATAGAACTCTTCATGGTAAATTTATGAACTAGTTCTAGAAATAACTAATATTTCCCTACCTAAAGGAAAACGCACGATATTACAATTAAAACCACTTCATAATATACTTGATGTGTGCCATCGATTGCCCCGAGCTCATTTCCCTTATCCGCTTAAAAATAAATTACACCAATTCTAGAATAAACAATATATTATTCTATCCCACTACTTCTAATACAAATTATACGTCCGGTAGTCCTGCTACCTTTTTAACGGTTGCCGGTAACTCGAATATATAGACTTTATTTAGCCATTTTCGTTTTTGTTTTTCTCCTAAAAATGTTTTTTACTACGTATTTGTAAATACATAAATTTTTTTGTTACATCACTTACCTAGTATAGCTTTACTTGTACATAAATATATTACAATGTTATTTATGTTTTTTTTTCTCTTTTAACTACCGGGTTCAATAACTACATGAGATTACATTATGTAAAAGGAATTAGGTCCGTATGAATGCACGAATAAATTTGCATAAACTAATACAGTCCGTTTACACATAATATTATGTAGACTTTTCGGACCCATACACGATGTAGCGGCATACAGGGGATTTCGTTTTTCGCTTTCACATTATATATATATACGTTGTACTCGACCGTAAAAGAAAAAAAAACCCCAATCGTCCGCATCCGGAATTCGTTATTGATAAACATATTGTTTTATACCACATGCGTGCGTAAGGTATGCCCATACATTATGTATTACTCGTGACCGCGGAGAGTACGGCCGTGGGCTGCTGGTATATATAATTGATTATAGTAATAATATTATTGTTATCGTATTATATGACGCGTGTACATTATATACATATATTACCTGCGGTGGCGGTCACCGCTCGTGGCGTATAAGGCGCGAGTGTAAACGTAACAATGCGATATTAACGGTAAACGGTGGGCGGCGGCGACGGGGATGGGGGTTTTGGGGTTTGTTCCATGACGTACGATTCGGGTCGTGCGAGCCGCTTGTAATGGACTGGAGACAGTCCAAAGTGACTTCACGTGAACTTACCCGGGGTCGATGTGAAATGATGAGCAAATATAGTATTGGCCATACGTAAACTGCGCCCAAATGACCTTTTTTTTTGTAAACTGCTCCCGAATTTTTATCTTAGTTGAAAAGGTATAGTGTAAACTGCGCCCGAAATGTTATCTATGTTAAAAAGATATAATGTAAACTGCGCCCGACTTATTAACTTATTCAATTTTCACTTATCAAAGTCTCTATGTTTGACGATTGTGTACTTTTTCAAGTATATCACAGACATTTTATTTTCGTCAAGAAATACCATCACGTTATCGAATATCTATAATGCAGTAATACGACAATTGATGGTTATATGAAGATATTGCCTCCATTCTCTAAATCAATTGAAGAAATTAAATTACTTCTTGATGAACGCGGTGTTCAAACAAATAGAGATGAATTATTTTTATTAATAAACAACAAGGAGTTGAAATATATTGTTTTCAGTTGCATTTCTAATTTAAAAGCTCTTGCACTATCAAAATGGTTGTACATGGATGGTACATTTTCATACTGCCCTAAATACTTCACACAAATGTTTACAACACATGGTTTTATCAACGGCTATTACATACCACTCGCCATATGTTTACTCTCCGATAAATGTACAATATCATATACTGATTGCTTAAAATCTATTTGTGAATATAGTTTCCAAAATAATATTATTATATCACCATCCGATGTTGTAATAGATTTCGAAAAAGCTATTCATTTAGCATGTAATACTGTTTGGCCTCAGATAAAGATACACGGATGTCGCTTTCATTTAGCACAGTCTTGGAATAGAAGTATCCAACAAAATGGTTTAAGTAATGACTATAAAGATAAAAATAGTGATATTAGAAGGTGGTTAGTGCATTGTTACGGTTTACCATTTCTAAGTCCAGAAAGTGTATCTGAGTATTTTGTCAATTATTTATTGAAATCAAAGCCTGACGACGAAAGAGTGACACGATTTGCGGATTATTTGGTAGACGTAAATATAAGTGAAGAAGCTCAGTATCCACCTGAAGTATGGGCTCAAGCATCAGCAGAGCCAACTTTAACCACAAATGCATGCGAGTCTTTTCATTCTCACTTTAATTCCAGCTTTTATAGTTTATACAACTCATCCAAATATTTTCATGTTCATAGAAAAGTTAAAAGAAATTCAAATAGAAGTATACATTAAACTAAATAGTATAAATGAACCGTTTAAATTCCAAAACTCTAAAACAAAAAAAAACGCGAAAAGTTAGAAAATTTAATTAATAAATATAATAGTAGTCAAATTCCAATTGATGAATATGTATCCACCATTTGTTATTATTTGTAATATTTATAATTATTTTAATTTTTTAAATTATATTTTATTTTTAATTATTCAAATTATATGGCTGTAACGAATTAAGTATTTTACCTGTAATTTTACCCGGGCGAAGTTTACATGTCACCATTTTACTCTTGATAAAAACTCGGGCGCAGTTTACATGTGTGATTTTGTGTTTACCTGTTTTTTGGGCGCAGTTTACAATCGCCCATAGTATTGCACAACACGACTGTACCGCGCGCGTCTAAACGGCCCGACCGCAATCCGTGTACCTACACATTGTTCGACGCGTGTAAATATTGTTGGACCGCCATCGAACCAACACGACGACGCCGTTACACGTTGAACACCGTGTAATAACGAGTACGTAAGTCGCGGAAGTCGCATTACTGCATCGCAATGTTGATAATATTATATTAGGCTCGTATACATATAACATCAGGGCTCGTGAGTTCATGCATTTGCATATCAATCTTGCTAAGTCGTATTTAATGCTAGGTGACATAGAAATCCATTTCAAGGTGCTGTGGTTAATTACGTGAAATTTTTTGTTGCATATTTTTGCATATTTAGAGGTTTTTTAACTATTTGGCATATTTATGCATTTTTCTATTTTATTGTGCTTATTTTTACCGAAATTTGATCAAAATGCAATAATTTATATTTTAACACAGTATAAAAAATATGGGAGCTTTCGCAACATCAAATTATTAAAAATAAAACGTATAGAGCAGATAAAGCGAGTACAAACGTACGTATTAAGCAATTAGTGGAAAACATCTTATGTTATATTTTAACAATATGTAATATTATCTGATTCTTATCTTCTTGATACTTTTACAGTCGTTTATTCTAGACTATATTTCAGTCGTTATTGTGACATAGTGTACGGACGTTCGTTCGGTTTAACAATATTTCGAAAATCTCATATATTTTTTAACGTCGTGAAATTATCGAATCTGCCGAAAGGAAAACCGTCATCGGCCTGTAAACCAAGACAATTAATGAATGAATTTGGTGAAAATATTTTCTCGGCCGACAATAAAATATTATTTTGTAAGGTTTGCGAAGTAAAAGTCGCTAGTGTAAAACGCTTTAGTGTTCCAAAAGTTACTTATAGTATTCTTATTTTTTAATCTACATATTTTTGATACATATTTTTAGATTTTTAGTGCATATAAATGCATATTTCTGAACTTTTAAAGGCATATTTCAATGCATATTTTCCCAGCTTTTAGTGCATAAGTGCATACTTTTTTAGGCATTTTTTAGAGCATGAACTCACGAGCCCTGAAAGTATACAATATATATATTATATATATTAACATATAATTATGATATAATATGATCCGCTGCACCGACCCTTTGTACCTGGTATGTGTACCGATAATATACCAGCTCATTAATTTGTTAGCCGCACGGGCTGTAACACGTCATTTCGTAACAATCAATTTGTATTTAGATGCTGTTAAAGCTGCTCGCTGTATCTGTGTTTCGGCAATTGTTTAACGTACCGTTCGAGTAGCGTGTACGGGTAGTTATTCACGTTTCTCGGAAATCGAGTTATTATTCAGCCACGGTCAGAAAACCATTATTGAACATGAAAACTTTTTTCACGTGAGCGAATAATTGTCATTTTATTGCTCCAACTACTGCACATCGTCCGTACGCTGATGTAGAAATGGCGATTCGAAAAAATACCGATCGCGAGACTATTGGAATGAATACACGAAACGAACCGTTATGGGCTATTAAATTGATTTTTTATTATATTCCATTTTATTGTTGGCATTCATTCGAATAGAATATTTTTTCGTAAAATTCAACTTTTTTTTTTTTTGTACACTAATCGTATTTATTGCCAATCAATAACATCAACGTTTTAATGGTTTTTCGTATTTTCAATTATCTTAAACGCAACAATATATGACATAATATTGTATTTTGACTAAATATACAAAATATTTATTAGTTTTTTTATTACAAACTGAATTTAATTAATATTATGTATATGTATAACGCTTAGATTCTTTAACTATGACAGTCAGTATGCCAGTGCAAGTTTCAGTATGTGTACACAATTGCTGTTCATTTATTTACCGAAAAATGGCTTGGCAAATTTAGATCATTATTTATCATTTATTATTTTATTGCGATCTTTTACCGCGATCATTATTTTTAAAAATCGGAGTACATGTACTTGGTATGAAGCTCGTACCACTTTAGTCATGTTACCATGTAGTAATTTTAAATTTAAAAGAAATGAATTATTATGTTCCGTAAGTGAATCCAAAAGGAGCTCATTTTCTGTTGAGTAAACCGTACTAGCTACGTATAAAAAAAATAAATAAATAAATAAAACTTTGTCTAACGGTTTTGGTATGGCTCACAGTGTATGAATAATATAAAAATGTTGGAATGAAAATGTCTATATTCGGTTCTGAAAATTCCATCTGGAAAAATAAATTAACATAGAAACCTAATATGCAAATATACATATTATAATACAATTTTCCAAGGATTGCATAAAGTTGAACAAAATAACAATATGCTATAAATAGAGAATACAATATTTTTTTTCAGATCTTGAGGGTTTTCTTGGAATAAACGTGTTTTACGTATTCATAGTCTGAACATTTAATTTGCATCTGATTTTCGACCAAGTGTATACATTAAGGACTATTTTCAAATGTCAGTCATTGTTATCCTCGGTTCGAAAAATTTATGTCGTACATCTTATGGTCGTCGTATGGCCCAGTGAACGGGTGCAGTCAGCGCTGCGTTCGGTGTTACTGCAGTCCCTAGTGCCAAGGTGATTGCGTATAGAGATTCAGCGGCAAAGCCTTACGCTCTCACGATACTTTCTCCAATCAAACGCGACCAACTGACGGTTAAACCTATAGTGCTTTTGAAACACCTTACATGACTGTCTAGGGATTTGTAGATTAACATGATTTCTAATTTTTTTTACATATGAAAAAATGGTTTTTGTTCTTTTCAAATATTCTCAAGCCCATCAAATGTTTTCTTTATAATTGTAATTCATAGTTCGTCGTGGTCAAGTGAGATAAGGTGGCTTTGTCTAAGCCGGTTCGAATCCGGTTACCGGCGTGGTTTCGTTTTACGGACGGGACGACCGACCCGAGACAATAAACCGCTCACGTGTATCTTATGAACGAAAAAAAACCAACCCAAAAACCGTAACAAAAATCACTGACGGGTAAACATGACCATGGCGGTTGAAGCCCTCTTAAAAAAAAAAAAAAAAAAATAGTAATAATTCGTGTGGTACAAGACCGGAATAATTTATGAAATATATTCATTTAAGATCAACTACTATTGTTCAAACAAAACCGTTTAGTACTTAGAAATATTACATCAATGTAGTTTATTCATAAAAAAAAAAAAAATGCTTTTTTCTCTGGTTCCAAAAATACGGGTGAAGGTATTGTAGAAAAAAATGGACGGTGATACCGTCTGAATAACAATTCGTCCATAGCACGATCCTTCTTCGCGATATCTCTAGTCCCTAGGAAAAAAACTACCTTTTTATTTTTTGATTCCGAGTGAAGCTAGCCAAAAATGTGTACTCGTATATATATTTTACCCTTAAACGCTGAAAAATTGTGGAATGCCGTCTCCTCTATTAAAATCTGAACCAAAGATACATTACAAGATGTACAAGGAGTCTTACATTCGATGATGGTTAAGAAATAATGGTACATTGTGAAAGAGATGTCATAATCAATTGCCTAACACTCATATTTTGAGTGGCAGGCCGGACAGCTAAGATGTTTAAGACTGAAATACCAAAACCTAGGCTGAAACAGTCGACGTTGTTCATGCTAAACGGTTTTGACTTAAGTGTGTCCGTAACGTTCTATTTTAAACAGATGTACTCGTACGACAGAGATATGTATGCAAAATGCCAAAACACTATTTTATGGATGTTCAATTTTCTCTGATATGTTATATACATAAAATATCTGCATCACAACGTACAGCTAGTCGGCTCACCATAAATAACATTGATGTATTTTTTATGCGCATAACGTACACGTAATGCTATGATCGCGTTGAACGAACCTGTTCGACGGTATCCGAGCATTTTTTCAAACTCATTTATAGTATCTGTAGTGAAGAGTCTCTTTGAGTTTTTTTCTTCGAATTAAACCTTAAAATATTCATCGGGTTGTCTACCTGGACTATAAATTGGCTTTGTAGTTTCTCCATATTTTTCGAAGGATAAGGTGACACAATATTTTGTATGTTAATTTTTTCCTAAAACGTAATTTTAGCTACGAGTATCATTTAATCTTCTATGTCGAGCGAAACTCCTAGGAGATGAGGACGGGCAATGGGCTACACGTCTCCTACCCATCGGAGACATTCAACGAAATTACATTTTTATTAGATTACTCGTTCACGATGTTACTAAACATAGTATATAAAACCGTGCAGTATAACCTCGTTAACTCGAAAATCAAGAAGTATTGAAAAAAAAATAAAAATAGCATACGGCGTATACATCTGGTAAACTGTATATAATGTATCACACAAAAAATCACAATAGAATCGTATAAAATATGTATAGAAAATGTAGAAAAGTTAACGTCGCTTTCAAGTCTCACTCATTGCTGCTTTTTATACAAGTGTATGGTCATACAACATGAGGCTGCGTATGTAGAGTATAGATAAGATTTCAGTTCAAATTACTCAAAATGCGGATAAAAACCTAAAAAAATTAACATACAATTGTTAAGTAATTGGTGACTTTTTTAAGGGAAAAAAGTTTGCATCACCTAATGTTAGAATTATAATTTGGAAATCATATATGGTACTGAAAAATTTTATGTACTCGTTATATAAATATTCAACTTGGCTTTTATCTATATAGAATAATATTTTTAGAAGAAAAAAAATTGGTACTTCATAGAAAGAAATAAGAATATATATATATATATATATATATATATTTATAAATTATTTTTAAAAAAAAAAGTAAAAAAATTAAAATAAAAATCTTGTCGTGCACGAAATGTTATTTCTGGGGAGAAAGTTTAAAAATTTACAGTAGTACATTTAAGTAATATAAACAACGTAACCTTACTAATTATTTTCATGAAATAACTGTTTCAATATTGCTATATGAATTATGCTTACCTTATAATTTTCACCAAAATAAACATTATTTCCACTTTAACTTGTATCGAAATTAGCATAACATAATATTTGTCCGACGATGTTCTTAGTTGAATAATATAATAACATGACCAAGAGATAAAATTAATTCAAAGCTAGTTTCTTTGTTGGTACCTTATGATTTATATGATCCCTTTCATTGATAATACAATTTTTATCTACTTAAATATAATAACGCTGGAGACCACACCAACCCTAGGAACGACTTAGTGCCCGATATTGCCGTGCACAATGATTGTATATGAGAAATAAGAACGTTTACCGAACAAAGACAATTTTTATCGACAATATTAAAACAAAAATGATACGTTTACTATCCGTATGCGTGCACAAAATGGTATTATAGAAAATAAAAAGGTGTTTAAAACTATTATTTATATTGAACTGTTATTTTTCAAAATCACGATAATCTTTTATATCATAATCATAATTACAATATTTTCATGACCAAAGAAATAAATTTTTAATTGTATTATTTTATTTTTCTCTACACATCTAATCAAAAAGTGAATAAAAAATAACCAAGACATATCAATTTAGACTATTATAATATTATTATCATCGTGGCATGATTAGGTAGATGAAAGTTATATTATTAAACAAAACCAATTCGTATGGGTTTTTAGTAAAAATGTAGTTACATGTAATAGTTTTTATAAAAATAAAAAAAATGCAAAATCAATTATCTTACTTTAATTGGTAAGAAAACTTAAACGAAATAACCTTATAATATAATAAAAACTTCACAAACAAATAAATTGTACCTTATTATAAAATTACTGTTTATTACTTGTACCGCAACACTGACTCACTATTCGCAACCCTTTGATAATATATTTCTTTCTAATTCTGTCGTAAAATATAACTTTTCTCAAAACTTGTGTAATATTCTATAATATCTTAAACTTTTAAATTGAACCAACCTCAAACACGAAGATTCCTTAAAAAATACGAGACTATTGTTAAAACGTATGACAGCAGTAATAAAAAAAAAGTGCGAAGCTCCTAGGTTGATTGAGACTCTATGGTCGGCCAAGGTATGCAGGGGGTTAATTGCTGTATTTGTCTATTAAACTTGAAACCAATGTACCATTGCAATCGAAAAAACGATTCTGAGTGAAAGAGATCGGGTTCATCAGTTTCGATTTCTAAAGATAGTGTTGATAATATTATAGTAGTAGGTTGAACTTTTAATGTTCTAACTTTTGATAAAATATTATTAATCAAATCGACTGATTTTTCAACTAGTAACTAAAGACTCCTGCCGGACTTATTGAGTGATGTATACCCGTGACGGGTTACTTCGAGTTCATCTTCGGCTCTCGCTTCAATGATTATTATCTGTTACTATTTCGGTAAATCAATATGAATAATAGGGCCTGGACACGTTGTTTGTATTGGTCGGGTCTAAAATAATTCAGTAAAAATTAAAACATTTCATTCAGCTATATATTATCCACTCCAATATCCACAATGTGGACTCCACACCTTTTCGATCTTTCGCACTATGAAATCTCTTCGAAAGCGTCACATTATTCAATATCTATTTTGGTCTCATGTTTATGTTTTTTTTATTAAAAAAAAAAGAATGTTTAGTCACGTAGACAACAGATTGATTTATGATACTGCAATAGTTTGAATCTTTTTTTTTCCTGTGATAATAATACTGTACACCCCTAGTGTTGGTCCACAAGTTTGTTTGGTTATTTGTTTCTATTGTTCGTGTGTATATATTAGTGGGACGCTCTTGTCATACCCCGTGGTTTCTGGGCCGTCGCATAGAAGACCACTGATAATACAATATTGCTGTATACGTGTTCTTCGGATTTTCCTTATCATTATTACGACGTCGTGAACAAGTACATTGTGCAGTATAGCGTCGTCGAATCACCTAAGACCGATAACTTTTAGTACAAGTGTGCTTAGGGAGAAGTCGCGCACTCTCGTTTAATGACCTATTTCTTTCCGCACGTGTCGCACCCGACGCATTGTTTTTATAACGTTTAATGTTAATGCACATTTATCATTATCGCCTGAAACCTTCTCGGTAACTGTCAACGCACCCCTTATGAAATCGAACACTATACAGTCGTGGTGGTATTTCTTTGTTTTTGGAAATTGATGTTTACCAAATATACTTTCAGTCCACGTGAATACCCAAATAAAAATTTCTGAGATCAGTTTTTTGTATTCTTTTCGATTATTGTATCATTTTTTTTTTTTAATAATTCTAACATTTCTTCGATTTAGTTGTTTGTAGTTGTTTCATGTTATTCAGCCTATTTAAATAAGTTTTCGCATTTGAGCAGATTTTATTTCCCTACCGAACACATTCATTTACTAATGCGGAGAATATATTAATGTGTTGTTCGAAAACACTAACATATACTTTATATTAACACTACCCGTTTTTAAGCATAATTTATTCTAAGTACGTAATAAACAGCACGCTTGCACACGCACATAATAATATTACCTCGCTGAATGTATTCCTAACCTAACCATTACTGCTGCGAAATAAGTACGATTAAATGTTATATTTGTTGTAGAAATTACGTGTTAATCAAATAACAACAAATCGTCAGTCCAACATTAAATGAGTGATTTAGAAGCGAGTATTCGTAATAAATCAATCAAACGGTACCGTTCAAACGTGCGGATGAGGTCCGATAATACGAACGCGCTTAACGCGCTAGAATTTAACTGGTTGCAGATGGAGCTGTTCCGTAGGTACGCGTCTACAACCGTGTGACAGATCTACAGTAACGATCGTTCGTCCGAAATTACGGTACGCTCACTGTTGACAAGTTCTGATTGATTCGTACAAAACGAATAGGTGCGCATTTATAATATTAAAATTATAAATGACGTCCAGTGAAAAAAATCTTTGTTAGATTTTTATATTTTTAAAATGGCAGTATGAAAATAAAATAATTTATTTAGTTATAAAAATTAATTTATATAAATAGATAACAATATTAGGAAAATAATAATAATAATAATAATATTTTACCAAGTAATTTAAATCGAAAAGTTGCATTTCTTTTCCTTATCCAGTTTTTTGAAATGTGGAACTCGTGAAAAACAGTTTATTCCAATGAGTCTTCAAGCTGTGAGTGTGTTAGTTTTGTCCGATACTAGTTTTTCAAAAAATCAATCTTTGAAAATGATGCCTCAAAAGTTTCGAACTAAACATCGTAATATAACATAATCAAGTACAATGTGTTGACGGCGTACAGAGTTTTGCCTTCCGTGGTCCGGATTTGGACCACGGTTCACCAGTTGCCGACCGCTACAACATAGGATCTTTTGTGAATCAGATAAGATATTTTCATGACATCGGAACGTACATATCGCACGTCCAAGGTCCATAGCTTGAAAATGAAGTGTATTCAATTGATGAATTCGATGTTGAGCACGTATTTAATCGTATCAGGTATAGACTGTATTAGACTGTACTAACCAAACTGAATGAACCAAGTCGTGAATTGTGTAATGGATTGCATGTATAAGTTTAAAAAAATACATTTCATGTATACGCGCTTTTAAAGGTATAATAATAATAACCCTTTTAATCTTTTCTTTTTTTGCTCTGAAGTTGACGGTAAAATACATCGTAGAATTATACCTCGACAACGGTGGGATGTGCACTCATCCACAAACGGACAAGACATATAATGATCGAACCGTTTTATTGCAAAACATTTGGCTAGGTAACGATTATGTTTGTTTTTATGCCCCAGTTGACAGTGGATTTAAGCTGGCACGTCGTTGGCTGTTCTCGGAAATCCACAAGTTTATATTATTATTACAGCTTCACTTGATAATAAAATGTTATCTACGGCTAAGCATAAATGTTTTATTTTACTTGCAATCCGATTTGAATGGTTTTGTTCGAAATCAAATATGTCTGCACTATAATGCCGTTTAATTGGGTTTGTATTATACGCTTGATGACCATCAGCTGTTATTGTGACAGATTTCCGTCTTTCGCTTGAATTCCGTTTGTAAATAGTTTGAAGGATTTCAGCTGCGGACAATAATTTTGTGGCCAAGTTTCCTCGCCGCTCTATACCCCGAGTGGGGAAATGAGGTATACGACATAACTTTGAAGATAAAGTCGAAATAGTTGGCCGGGCTATAAACATTCAAAAACTATATCTAGAATTTCGGGCTTTCTACGCTATAGTTATACTGTTGATGATGAACAACTGGATGCAATAAAACCTCTCTATAACGGAATAGATCGGGACCCGCAGATGGTTTTGTTATAGAGAGGTAGTAAAAAAAATGAAGTTTCTAGAATATGTATAAATGTGTTAAAAAAATTACAAAAATACAAAATTACTTACAGATTATAATATATGAATTAATATTTAAATGTGTTTACTGTATAATTCATAAATGAAAAAAAAAATTAATTTAATTTTACTTTTTTTATAATTAAGAAAAATAGGTTATATTATTTGACTCCTTTTTTGTAACTAAGGACAGCACATTCAGCATATTCTCGTGATTTTGTTATAAATAATAATAGATTTGAATTTGAAATTGTGGCTGAAAACATTTGTTATTTTTTAAAATATGTGGTGGGGTTTTTAAAATCTTTTATTTTTGACTCATTTTTGGTCTCCCTGTCATTATCATTGTATTATAAGATTTGAGATTTCTCTTTTAAAATAGCCGCTGAATGGTGAGTTTGGTGTTGCTCTAATTTTCTGTCAAATGTAACGAATTATTTTATATCAACATTGGTTGAAAGGCACTCTTCATTAATTTTTTTCAAAGCGTATACTGGTAAATCTATACGGGTTCCTTCGATTGAAAGAAATACGGCTTTACGAGAAAAATTTTGCGCACATTCAGGTTTTACACCGTCACAAGCTAACGCTGTCCAGCTAGGATTCCGTCTAATAGAGCGTCGGTTATAGAGACATTTTACTGTTTACGTTTTATATACTCGTACTACTCGTGATATCATAATATATAGTACATCGTAGGTATCGTGTGTACGATTTGATCGACTCCTCCGCGGACCACTAGAAAACACTCGTCACGATGTGCCGGTTATACCTTCGTGCGGTACATATCACGTTATGAGTGGAGATTATCGGCACAGGTAGTATTCATAGTGCGGACGTCGGTAAACGGTAAACAGCGGTATAGGTACGCGGTTTCAATTCCTTTTCCTACCCGCTGCGGCGCAGGACGCGAACCCCGTTGGTTTCCATCGGGCGCAGCGCTCGCGCAACCACATATTTTATCATACGGACAATTTTAATCGGAGCAACGGCAGTTTTAAATGACCGCACATTAATATGTACACAGATAACAGCACCTTAAATGTATTATGTAACGGTGTGTATACCTGTAAAACTGGTCTGAGACCGCGATAAAGAGTCACACCGTAGTGCAGTACCGACTTGAGTACGTGCTTACCGGTCCACTGTCAAACATCAAATGGGCCGTAATAGTGTAATGTAATAAACTATTTATTACAACGCGCTTTATTGCGGAAACAACGCCGTGCGGTATCAAACACTTTTTTTACTGTAATATTTTCACCAGGACTCGTTTTCATAACGACCGCGAATGTGATAGGTAGGGGGGGGAATTGTGAAAAAAAATTGAGCACCTTAGCTGAAATATCAAGTTGTACGAATTCCGAAAAGTTTGTCATGCGTGGTATAAAACTCAGTGACGTGCTTAACGTCAGACTCAGTCGTAAGTAGATTGAAGCCTAGAGCCGTAATTTTGGTGGGGACGCAAATTTTTTTTTAATACATTTCTATTTTCGAAAATATAATTATTGAAATCAATGATAAAGATCACTTTCGAATAAATACTTTTATGGTAATTCTTGATGCACAAAGAAATGAAATTCTAAACAGGTGTCAGGCAAACAATGCGTCAAACAGAAATGCAATTTCGTAATTTTTTTTTGAAGAAGATTATTTGAATTGAGCCCAATTTTAAGTAAATACAAAATCAGACATTGTTCGTGAATAATCCCAGTTATAAGAAACATTTAAAAGACAATTTATTGGTTAAGTTTGGTCCAAAAAAGCAGTCGTCTTTAAAACTTTTGAAATGTATTTATGAAAACGAGTGAATAAAAGTTTATCCAAATGTAGAAATTTTTCTAAGGAGATATATTTGAACTCCAACCGCAAATAGTTCTGTAAAAAAGATTAATAACTATCAAAGATCAAAAATGAGCCAAGGAAGATTCAACGCGTTTACAATGTTATGAATCGAGAACGAATTTACGATTAAAATAAAACTATAATTCTTTACTATAAACATTGATCAATGATCACCATATATGGGTGATTATTTTACTAGATACTTCTACTTAACTTTTAAATCTGTTCAATGCTCTACCAGTATGTCGGTGGAGAGCCTTATATCCGTATAGCAATGACGTACAATTATGGACTTTAAAGTGTGTATAAACGTGCAAGTGCATTATTATATTTATATGCAAATTCTACGTATTCTCTGTTCATCAATCATTGACCAAATTACTGCAGACTTGGTTAAAATACTTAAAAAAAGTATTAGGAATGAATACTCAAATACTTTGGAAAAACAGTATTCCGAATATGCATTCAAGTGTTTTATAAAAATTGAACTCCGAATAAATTATTTAGATTAGTATGCTATAACAGTATTCCGAACACTAAAATAATTTTTTTTTTACACTTAGAAAACTGTAGGTACCATGGTCAACTTTTGAAATTAAAGCCTAAATAATATGTTATGCTATTGTAGTGTATTCACATATTGTACAACTGTGATAATTTAGGATTTTCATTGTAACAATAAATATCTGATATTATTTTCTTACAAAAAAAATGTGAATAATATTCATCGGACTCGACGGTTTTCGATTTAGGTTCACATGTAATTTGATGTGAAGAGCACAATTTGTTCGGAACACCAACAGTACTGTCCCTTTGAAGAACGGTACATGACAAAATAATACACGGCGCGCGACTTAAAAACATTATATCATTACGTACGTACTTCTGTAACGGTAGGAAACGCGTACGCACAGTCTCTACGACGGGAAAACAGTTAAATTGTTCGAAAAAGTTGATTGAACGCTAAAAAGGTACTCGCGGAACGCTACCCAAGTCTGCGGTGTCCGCGTCGTACGCAATAATGAGCGGAAGGTTTTTGCGGCTTTTGCGGTTTTTTTTCTATTTTTTTTTTCTTTTCTTTTCTTTTTTACCCGCCGCCCATGTTGTACACACGACACCCCGACGACAATGGTGTTCGAGAGAGCCGTTGCGTGTGCGAAAAATCTCCGGTCCGTTATACAAACACATAATATACGTACACACGCACCCCGGGTAACGGCCGACGCACACGCCGCCGCCTCGGCCGACATTAATTTACTTTCACACAAAGATACGTCGTGTCGTCGTCAGATAACAAATAAGACGAATTGCCCATACATTATAGCGCTGCTTATAATAAATCACCGTTTGCAATGGCTCCGCGCGAGTACATATTATATACTTGATACGACCGCGGCTAAAAAGGACGGTGCGAGATATTTTAATAAATGATTTGATTTGATTTTTTTTTAATACACTCCGATGAAATTCGTCTTCGTCCGGTGCGCGACGCCGCCAACATCAACTCGGGACGAGATTATCATTCCGATACTCGACGGTGGATATAATATAATGCGCGGGGTGATTTTTTAACCACGCTCACGCCCTTTTCTGGCCGTAAAAACGCTTACATTTGGATTTTTTTTTCAATTGTTTCACTTACCGTATAACCAGTGTTTTCTATAAATTCTTTTTTTTTCATACGAACCTGAAGAGGTGTCCCGTGACTATAAAATCGTTGTGTTTCAAATGGGACCGCCATATATTTGACGCAGAATAGTATTCAGTCAATTTTTCTGAAACTTTCGATGTAACGTAGTCGAAAATCGGGTAAACACTTTTGGATTATTCAAATTTAAATTTTCGTATGAAAAGTGTAAAAAAACTCTCGCTATCTCGAATGAGTAGCAAATACCGATTAAATGTAATTACAAATTATGTCATAATATAAGGTTTTATAATATTATTTTCCTCAGTACTTAAATTATGATATTTCAAAATTCACAGAAAAATGACTTAAATAAAATACCGCAGTGAAAAAGGGTGTCTCCATTTGAAAAATTATAGTTTGTATCACCACATGACACCCAAAGGTGGCGCAAAAAAAAAGTTACGGAAACATTAGCTCCTGGGTCACTTGAACATTTAATAAAAAAAATCTAAATTCTAGCGATTTTATGGCCAAAAAGGGAGCGAGTATGGTTAAAAAATTACTCTATTTCCTTTCACCGTAAAGTATCAACACGAAAATCACAATATATTGTTAAAATAACAAATTACAAATGTAAACATAGTATAATATGTGAGTATTTTGATTTTTGATTTTTTCGGTAAGAATAACGGGTCGCATATACGATTCGTTATGGATCATTACCGGGATATCGTTTAAGCCTGTATTTGGAAATTTTTTACCGAAAATAGGAATGCGTTTCTCTCGAAAATATTAACAAATTAACAAAACTACATAATGATTTGGTGAATAATTTTTGAACACGTTTCAATAGGAATAAAATAATTGAGAGTTTAAATGAAAGTAATCAGAAATCGTTCGAATACTATGTTTTTAATTATTACAAGACTTAACCAAATCTCAAATCTTATTATAGAAGTATGCATTTTGGGGTGGTTTGGCCGAGTGGGATATGGCTGATGTGTTTGAGCATAGTCGGCGACGGTCCGAACCCGATCACCGGTGATTTCGCTTTCTGGACCAAGACCGACCATCCAGAGAAAAGAAAACGTCGACTACTCTTATTCCAACGTGTATCGTACAAACAAGAACCCACAAACCAACCAACACAAAAACTTCCGTACTACCGTACTAGGCTAATGGCGATAGACGTTGTAAATTTTTAAAAAAACCTTAATTTTCAACTTTCTAACTTTAACTTTCAATAAAGATACAAAATAAAAATAAATACGAATATAAGGTTTTATGTAAATGTTTTAACAATCATATTAATAGTCATAAAACTTACCTTATACATTGTATTCAAATAATTATATTGACAACATAATTAAAGAAAAATAGAAAAAATATTTAACAAACGCAATCGACGCGATACTCCGGTTATTTCGTTCAGATAATATTGTTGATTTTAATTATAATATCGGAAAACCCACACTGATAATACTGCGGCCAATAAATCTTCGTGACAATAATTTTCCATAACGAAATATGAATATTTATCATGTTATTACTGAGAGCCGACGATGTTTATAAAGCAGTTAATTAAGTATTATACGTTTACGGTGGTATACTGATATCTGTACAGAGTACGTAAACAAGGACGCGACGGCTCGCGGTATAATAATATGACGCAGAAGCCGTTCGACGACATTATTTCCCCGGCACGCAAATACTTTCGTTCCCGGAACACCTAGGTTAAGGTCACCGAATAAGCTCGCGAACATTTTTTGTTACATATTTGTAATCCGCACGTGATAGTAAATTCATTAATATAATTAATACTGTTGTGTAATATTTTACTGGGTTTTTTTCCATTTATTTTCGTGGTGTTCACTGTTCTACATTACTGTTTATAGTCATTAATTCAATTGTTTTATATGTATAGGATGAGCCCAAAAAAGCCAGATGGCTATTTAATATATACATGGTAGATAAATTAAAATTAAGTTGAAACCTGGCAGTCAATTTAAACAAATAAGTGTCATGGTTGGCAGCGTGCGAATGCGATGGATAATTAGGGGGTTATTTAGGAAGTTATGTTTCTTATGGAAAATTTTTTACGTATCTGTTCCTGGTCGTCATTTGTATTATTACTTTTGTTTTTTAGTTTTGAATTTGATTTGAAATTTATGCTTTTATTGGTTTTTGTTTTATTATATAGTTTTCGAGTCTCGATATTATTACGATTGTCGAAAGGGTAGCCCTTAAAAGGGCTGTTTTTTCCGATATAGCCAGGAGGTCGTGAGACATTTGGCTGTCGGTTTGGTGCTGTTTCGTTTCGTGTAGACATTGTTAACTCGCGTTGTTAATTTTGAAATACACTACTCACAGGGGAGACCACTAGAAGGTACAGCACCACCTCCCCCATTTAGGAAGTTAACCTGTGAGAAAGGAATACAGAAAAAGGACTGGCGAATGAGTGAGGAGGGAAGGAACTTTTAAGGTAACGTACGATAAGAAGGTTGGAGAATTAGTCTTTCCTGTAAGAATATTGCAGAGAAAAGAGAGATTGTATGCATGCCTACGGTCGGAGAGACTATAGGTTGTGACTATAAGAGGTCTTAAACTGCAGGATAATAGTCAAAGGGAAGGTGTAAGATGTTGAGTCTCACAGCGATAACACGTAAAAAGCGTTTCTATGGACCCTTCCAAGCATGACACTTTCAAAAAGGATCCCAACATATTGTAATAATAATCGACGTGGTACGTGGAGTTTGGTTCACAGCTGTCTACGGGGAAGCAGCTGACGTCGTGGAATCGAATTAAGAAAACGCTTCGCTACACGCATATGTTATTGTCTCCGTCTAACGAAAGTATACAAGGCAAGTCTGTGTTGTTCAGTAAAACCAATTTTGTGTAAGCATATAAGAATAAACCTACTTATACATATATTATCCATCAGAACCTAAAAGCAAAGGCATTGTCTGCGTCTTCCGGCAGATTGTTTACTGCATTTCAATTTTTATGCGAATCATGAGTACATAGCCGCGTACAATATTACCACCGAAAGGAAATGAAAAAACAGCAGCTCATAACTAGCTTGAAGTCTTATAAAACCCGTACGAGAAGACACGAGGGTAATTCCCTTAAAGTTCGATAACATATCCGTGGACAACGCTTGTATCAAAGCTAACAACGCGGATCGGCTCGTACACTGTACGCACGACCTGGACGGAGACAACACACGTGGGTCTACTTGCCGACCTCTACACCCGCTGCGGTATCAACGAAGAATCATGTAAATCCGATCGTGAAATTATTACCACGGTATTTAATGATGGATGTGACAACTACGCGCAACGTGACGATACCGATTAGAGGCGTCGCTGACGGACGCGTACACCGGCGACGTTTGCGTGGCAGTAGTATCGAGAGTGTACGCCGAGGTCCGCGTGACGAGGACTATAAATCATCGGTGTAAGTTTCCGAAGCGCTTGTAGATAAATATAATACCACCCCGAGGGGTGGTGATGGTCGCAGTGGCGCGTAGGGGTGGTGGAACGTCTGCCAAAATCAGTTTTTGTCCACCGTAGACGTATTATTATAGTACGCCGCTGGCGGTACGGGCGAGAGAATAAAGAGCCCGACATCGCGTTATATACGCTGAAAACTTTCCCTCGATCGTCCGAGCTTAACGAAAGTTAACTGAGAATGACATGGTTGCGGCCGCGGTACGTCGGTCGTATTCGACACGAACTAAAACGAAACAAAAAAAAAAAAAACAGTAGAGTGATCGAGGAGGAAAAAAACCGTGATTTCGGTGGACCGGCCACCATCGTCGGCGAATCGAGAAAATGCTCCCTGAAAATGCAATCAACTCAAATATTAACGCACCATGCCGAATATATCTACATATATAGTGACAACGCGCGTGGATATATTTAGTTTTATCAACGAAAAAATTGAAAAAATTACCATGTTTTCCGCTATAAAATGGATTTTCCGCGTGAACTATTAGTATAAACGTTTTTATATTTGGTTCCGATAAAGTCAAATTAATAGTAGCACGTTACAAAACGGTTTACGCTGCTGAAATCCGTTTAAAATTTCTCGTTGTATTCCCGAAACGCTATTAGTTCTTTAATAGCTTTATTAGTTCTTTAATATATTTAAGTAAAACACTCGTCATGATGGTGTACACGTGAAGCACAGACCTTACAATATGTTAATATTATAGTTTAAATAATATAACTAGTATGCATTAATCTCGTATGTTGTACGATACAAATAGACGCAGACTTGGGTAGTATTGCGAATAAAGTATTCAAAATACTGTACCCAGAATACTTTTTAAGTACTTTTTTCGAAAATATTTAACACCGTGTTTTGAATACATTTTACTATAATTTCGAATACGTTTTTCAAATAGTTGAACCATTTTTCGGCCATATTATCTGCAATTGTGTTTTGTACTCTTATAAAAGTAGGTATATAATAGTTTATAGTTATACTAAATATTATTTTGTTTTTTTACTATTTTTAGTAAAAATAGTATTACATATTATTTTATTGTTTTGAATATTGTATTCTTGTAAACAAACCGTTATAAATTACACCTGACCATAAATAAAGAATTTTTGGGTTCAAATAAATTTATCAAGATGTATGTCTAATTAATATTATTCATATTTATATCAGATTATATTACAAGATATTTATTGTTATATTTCAAATATTATCACAGTTATTTAATAAACGTTTAAAAAAGAATAACATATATTTAAGTTACAATTTTAAATGTTCTTTATGGCATCTATAATTTTTAAAGTAGGTAAGACTAAAAAGTATTTGGAATACATTTATAGTGTTCTGAATAACATTTTTTAATTACTTCAATACATATTTAGAATACTATTTTTTTTTAAGTATACGAGAATTTATTCCGAATATAGTACAAAAAAAGTAAAAAAGTATTATACCAAAGTTTGTAAATATAGGTGTTTAGAAGGCAATAGGCTCCATTTTTTGCATGCGTAAGTCCAACAATACATTATACAGGATTTAAACAGAGCAATACATATCTTCCATGTTAATAGATAAAAAGTTAAATTCCCTTTTTTGTGAGCATTCCTGGGCAAAGTCTATTTTATTAACCATTTTTAGGTAAGTGTATTATTAAATTTTCGAAGATAGCCATTTTATAGGGCTTATTTTTTTGAAAATGTTGACGGTTCAATTTTCAACTATCATTTACTTCTTGATTTTTAATCATTTTCTAGTTTACAAAGAAATATTGTAAATTAATATCACCTCGTCATTTTTTCAGAAATGTTTACTGATAATGTTATTATTTTTGTAATAAGTGTAAAAGATACATTGTTAATATAATAAAAAGTGAATTTTTAACTTCTTTAATAATACACCTATCGAACTATTGTGAACAAAATTTCCTTTTTCCAGGAATGATCATAAAAAACATACACAGAAATGGATTGTCTCTATGAACATGGGAGATATCGCTCTATGTAAATCCCGGCGGGATACCCCGTTACCGCGAACGATTGAAAAATGCGTATTCCAAATCGAGACGATCAGTGCATAATAATATGTGTATCGAAAAAGCAGCCTTTTCGCCGTATCCATTATTTTAATTAAACTATTTTCACAACCACCGTTGAAATATCATAGACGAAGAATAATAATATACCGGCTGCTATTATAATCGCATGAACTGCGGTGCATATAACGTGCACGTGTCACACCGTCATGATGTAAGACCGAACACCGCGTAGTATGACGATTAATCAACGATATTTTAAAATCGTATTCTTTGACATAAGCCTTCAAATATTATTTCATATACGTATACATCAAATCGATATCGAATTTGGTTCTTATGGCTACTGTTAAATAACAATAGTATGGCTCTTACTATTATTTGGTTTTCTACTATTAAACATGTGTACATCGCGTATTATACGGTACCAATAGTTTTCTAAATGTTATTGGGTTGTTACTTTTTTTCAGCGAATCACATCCTTGTTTTACTCATTATCGCGAACAAATTATAGCCGTAGTTTATTTTTATAACGTTTCTCTATTCGTATATAGTATTTTAAGAAAAATCCGTTTCGAATAAACTGCAATAGTACTAACCGCAAAGTTGTCACAGCATTCCTTTCGTATATTGAGTGTTTGCAGTCCACAATGCTGTACGATTATCTGGTAATATCTTGTTACCCATATTTCAGCTACTTCGACATCCGCCTAAACAAAATTACAGGTTAAGTGACACGTCATTTCCGTAGACGTCGTGAATTTTTTTGGCTACTGCATATATTGTTTAAATCGAAATATCTGAGAATATTGCATATAAATAGACTTAATTACCTTATCTCCACCGGAAAAATATACTGTTTACTATAATCAAGATGAAAGGTGTACTTCGTTCGCGGTGTGCGCGGTAATGAACTTTTAAACATTATTTTGACTACGATTGTTGTGATCATCATTACGTTTTTGAAAACCAAAAAACCGTGTTTATACGTGTTTTGAGACTACATTTAAATTAATTTAGCTGGTTCGAAATGTACAATAGAAAACGCGTACGCACTGTAGGTGTAGAGAAGGCTAGATGATGTATTTAAAACGAGCAAGAATAACATGCGAGTGTTGCATAGCATAAAAATGTATTTATAAAAATATTAAAATATATTCTACAAAAAAAAATTATAAAATATAGCTACAAAGTTGCATTTTTTCTTTTATAAAATTCTGAATCAGGTCTGCGGTAGTCATCGGGTATTAGATCAAACATAGTGTGTTAGCTTATATTTTGAAATTGACTACCTGCATGTATTGTAGTTCTTGAACATGATATTTTCATTATAAAATGTACCTACAGTAAAGAATTAATTTTACATGGAGTTTTTTATACGCAAATTAGATATATACGTATATATATAAAACGGATACGTTAAAAAACTAATGGGTTCTTTTCCTTTTATGATTTTATTTGTTTGACTTTTAAAAGATTCCAATTTTGTTTGATAGTGAGTGAATTTCTCTGAGTAGTACCATTATAATAATATATGGTTGGTAACTGCATTGGATATTTCACACGGGTGGTGACATGGCTTTACTCTTCTAGTTCAAGTGTCAACAGCACGAATGTTGATGGTTCATTTGTGTTTTATCGATTCAAACGTATTAAATGTGTGTTCTCGGCCGTTCGCTTCGAGTCACGATTCTTAAATTAATAATGTGTCTCAATTTCTAAGACTCATATTTTTTGTTTCCGGTTGAATCTTGTCACGATCACTAATCTTCTACGTTTAACACAATTATAATCTGATTGAATATCTATTTATATATTATAATTATCACCGCGGAAGTAATAAGTTTTAAAGATTCTAGTTAAAACAAATGTTCCTATATTTTTCGTGAGCACACCGACCCGCCGGATGAAATTCGTGTTAGATAGTATGATGATTGTAAACGTTACGAATTAGTGCGATAGTTTTCGGTGGGTCTAAAGCGTGAAGAGTCCATGTATGTATATTGTATACGGACACCGCAGCTGGTATTTCAGTGGACGATAATGTTCAAAGCCTTCGAAATAACAATAGAAATCATTTAGTAGGAAGTTTCATTTTTTACAACCGTAAAGAAAATAGTCAATTTTCAACTGTGACAAATAGCACCTGGAACAATTTTTCACTTGGCTGAAAGTAATAAAATAGAAACACCTCGGACGGGCTTGACAGTAATGGAAAATGTAAATACAAATGAATTATTTATCTGAATGCCGTTTTTTCGATCAATTTTTCCCTTCCATTCGGGGGCGAAAAAAAATGAAAAAAAAAAGAAAAAGAAAACGCTGACATTTTCGGTCTTGGAACCTACTTATCATAACAATAGGAGTCAGATCATTGTAAAACGTCATGTTGTTGAATATTTGCGTTCCGACCATCGCGCAGGAATACCTACCCGTAGCTGAGACCGAGCAGCGCGTCATCTTTGGTTAAATGGAAAAAATATTATATTTTCCACCGGAGTGTTTGCGCGGCGGTTATCACGCGGATGACCATGATAACCGCGCGCGCGCATTGTAAAACGTCACAGGTGAACACGAAATCGTATACGTAAATGGCGTTCGAGTTTTTATCAAGTGAAAAAATTTATACGAAATTACATAATTATCTGTGATTAACACCTAGTTCGTTGAAGCCAAAAAAATTATAATTTTAAAAAGTTATAACTAGGGCAATATTGATAACATATATTATTGATACGCGTATAGATCAATCGGTGTTTCACGTTTATTTTTTATTTTTTTTTGCTTCAGAATTTTACACTCTTAAATATAAAGGTTCATATTCTATACTATTTAATTTCATGTAGGTTTCTGTTTGAATTTCTTTTAACTTTACTATAAACGAAAAACATTTGGATGAGTTGTCTAAAAGCTACAGTTGAAACGCAAACGGCAAGACTCGCATGCGTTGATGGTTTAAGTCGGCTTTGCTTGAACCCAATGTGCAGGTGGGCACAGCTTCTTCACAATTATAAATGCATCTACTAAGTTATCCGCAAACTATAACTGGGGTGCAGTTCACGTATGCCCCGATCATCGCGATCGGTTCGATTCGCGCGGGGACACGGTGCGAAAACCGGCTGGTTATCCGAGCCGTCGTCGTCCGATTTTCATCTGCGTCAGCAGTATACTTAAACTGCGGACCGCTAATGAAGGATTTTTAGAAATCACGGACCCCCTTACCAATTATTTTTCTAGTCCTTTTTTTTACATAATATCACATTTTACCGTGATCAATGTTATAATAATTGTTTTATATTATACGATTCACATAGGTAGGTATATAAAAATATACTTATTTATAGTAATTTTTATCATAATTAATTTTTCATAAAAATGTAAAATTTTTTATCTAATGATCTCAAAAAATAAATTTTTATTTACTTATTTACTTATTGCATTTGGGACATAAGTTTTTGAACAGCTGACTCAATACTAGAAAGTTTTGATCTCAGTGGACGCTCTACGTCTTCTATTCGGTTTCGTAACTTATTCTTAATACAGTCACTATATACAATGGTATGACCCGATTCGCAGTGTAGCCAGCTCGTGTTTCCTCTCGGAGAATGCAGCACTTGGTGTCACGTGCAAATAATAATATAATTTATACGTAAATGTAAAATACACATCACATTATGTCCATTACAGGTACTTGCGTCGAGCATCGACTAACCAAACATTGGGGTAAACAAAAACAGTGTTGAATACTCACCGCGCGCGTTTTGTGTACTACTAGAATCGGAACTCGAAGAGAGCGTTTTCGATCGAATCGAAAAATTTTTGTAAAATGTTGTCACAGATATAAATTCGAATAGTACACTTGATTTTATCCTAGGGTATGTATTATCGCAATTGATTAAACTTTCGTTTTAAATGCAGGCAATGCTTATAGGTTACAATTTATAACCGAAACATATACCTATCAGTGGTGCAACCCAAATCAAAAAGAAGACAGAACGGATTAGATTCCTCTAAACGTACACTAAGAAGTGAGTAACACCTGAGGAAGTAGTTCAAGATTAAAGGTATTGAAAACGTTGCTTACATTTAATTTTATAAACTCTGAAGTACCGTAATTATTGCTTTACTTTTAATTATCATTTAATTTGCCGTTATATTCACAATATTTACATTAATATATCAATAAAATAATAATTTAATTTGATTGCTACGTTAAAATAATTATAATTTTGGAAACCAATGATTGGTTTCCAATCCCCTTAAACAATCTTGATTTTGCCTCTGATACCTATATAGGGTTAAAATCTGCGGTTGACCATTTAATTTTTTTTTCAAATATCATCTAAATAATCATTTGATATTAATTAATGAACTCAACAAATATCAATGTAATATATATATAACTTAATATAATTGACCTCCTTACATATGATAACTTCACTTGTATATTTTTTTAATACATGCATAGATACAACTATGGCGATTACATATAATCGCGCATTCGTTAGGTAGTCGGTTATTTATATGAATTATAATTAACATTTCAGGACTACAATATCTACAGTAAACCGTATCTTGTTTTCTATCTTAATTGCTTTAATTATTATTTATAAACATTAAGGACTTTGCAATCGCATTAACTACTTAAAATAATTATTTTCTTTTGTGCACTGCGAAACCAAACGGTTGAAAACTTCTCTCATTTTTCATCCTTTGAAAACACTCGTTGAATATTATACATTTTAATATGATACCAGTTTTTCTTTTTATCTTTCATACATTTTGCAAAAAACAATATATAGTGTTTAGCGTTCGATATTATCTAAATATAAAAACTTTTAAAAAGCGCAGGCACAACAACTATATATATATAGTTCTCTTATTTCTCCAATGTGATATTAAAAGTGTAAAACTTCTACATTAGTTCTATTCTTTTGTCTAAACATTATTTTTTAATCAATGGTTCACGTTTTAGTACATAGTCTTTTCTCGGTCAATAAAGTTTTCTCCGTACTCCATAGTTCTTGTGAACATTAAAACATATAGGAACATTGATCCAGTATGTAGTATATACCAGTACCACAAGACATATGTTTTATTGTACATTTATGTATGTACGCGTCCTCCGCAGTAAAAATAAACGTGTTCAAACGTAAACGTCCGAAAAAGTTTTAATTTACTGTTTTAGAAATATTTTGTGATTTAAAATAAAATTTTAGTGAATACACCCTTCCGTTGAAATGTTAAAATAAATATCTTACAATTATTAAAACGCATTACAGTGCGTACATTTTATAACTTCACAAAACGTAACCGTATACAATTTGGATCATATGAAATATTAACCGTGAAACTTTACAATAACCATATACGCTCTACGGTACACATACAATTTGTAAAAAAATACTATTGTTCAATAATTCCATAACTTAGACATTCTCTATAAAATATAAACTTATACAACCAAATATCGTTACTATTGTACTTGCCAGTCGAACATTAAATTATGTTTATAATCCTTATGTATAAAACTTTACGCCTTATATTTGTCCGGAAAAAACACAAAAACTATTGATTCGATTTGCATGCGGTCTTTTTTTTTTGTTATGTAGATAATTCTTCAACTTATAACACAGTATTGGTTATATTTAAATTACATATAGCTATGCTGCCAGTCTGATACTATGTACATGGTTCTTCGTGTTTTTTTCATTTATTTATTTGTATCTCAGAGCTGTTAATGGTCATGGATTGTTTATTGAATTTTTTTTCTTTCGGTTTTTAACACACAGTCTCGAAATGCCAAAAAGACATATAACTAATAAAGTGAGAGGTCAGACCTTCAATAAACCAGGTCAATCTTCGCACTATATATTTTTTTTACAAACAACTGTATGTTACGCACTCTAGAGTAGCGGTATCAAAACTTTTACAACAACAGCATCATTAGAAAATAGTTTGCTTTCGAGGAACCCCAGTGGCCAGGGCCTAAAATCCACCTGATTTTAGGGTACTAACACATGGTATCAAATTTAATGTTGTTATAGTATCGACAAATTTTCATAGTTCAAGAAGGCATAAGGAATATTCTCGTCTATAATTCCCTCACATCGACATCGTAGTACATATACTTGTATTTAAAATAACACGATAAAATAGTCTTATAAATAAATAATATATCGCAAAACCTTTAGGTTTATTCGAAAATGGAACCCCAAGGTTCTGCAGAACACTCTTAAGGAATCTCTGCCCTAGAATCCGCTCTAACGATAATCTTCATCTTTTTGGAACCAATGGTTTCGGAAACATTTTTATCAAAGAGGCACTGTGTTGTACCTGTTTTTATATAAAAAGAAGAAATACACTCACTTTAGTCCTTTAACAATAATTTAGAATGTCATAATTAACAAAAAAACCAACTTAGAACTTAACGTAAAACATACTAAGACTTACAATAGTTCTGAAATTATTTAATTATTTCGTTTGTACACATTTTGTCCGTGATTATAATGGTTATCATAATATAATAATAACAATATCAGTACAACGAACGAATAAACACTAGTGCGAGAATTCGTGATTTGTTTTTAATTGTATTCCAATATTGCATATGTACGCACGTAACTCGTATTCATTATAATATATTCGAATGGTTTTTAATTTCGCATTGTTCTGTTACATCGATTGTAAACCAGGTGATTACAAAATAGACGTGCATATGTTGCAGTCAAAACCCGAAATCCATCAAAACTGATTAATACTAGATAAAACTAGAATTTATTATTTAGAATTTTTTTTAGAATTGATTCATTGCAAAGATTTGTTCATGATTGCCAATCAAGTTCCAAGAAATAATCTTTCAACCGTATCAGGACAAGGTTTTGTGAGGTGCGCTAGAGGAACTAATCACTGCTCGTATAAATCAAAAAATACCTTATGCAACTCTGTAAATGCCATTGCCAAAATAAATATAAAACTAAAATCACTAGTAAGATTAAAACAGTCACTAATACTTATTTCAAATTGACTCTTACTACATAATTGTAATTATGGACTAATAGCGTACTATATGAACGTTGAAGTCCTGCTTTATTATATTTGTAACCAGTCTGTTTTAACGAAAGAGATTTGTGAAAACTACTTTTGACAAATTTTGTTATTTAACATTGTACATTTTTAATATAATTATTATACTTCTTGAACACCCCTGTAGCCTGTATAATCAAAACATATGTCGCATTATAAACAACTGGCCGGGTCCTTGGAACTTAAATATACTATACATCCTTCAGTTGATCATCCGGAAACTGTTTACTCGCATAGTACCTGGTGTGGTGATCGAAACGGGGACCGTTGAAACTAAGTGTCTTGTCGAATATTCGCGTGTACTACATAGCCGTAATAAGCGTACCAAGGTGAGCGTAAACGTATTACACATATTATCCATATCAAAAATCGTTTAAGAGTTATTGATTACTATAAGCTTAAGAATAATTTTAATTGTACTATCATCACCTAAACCTAATTAAATTTTATGTTGAGCTACGTCTGAATGAGAAGCCTTATTCTTAGTCTTCTTGCCGTAAAAATATTAATTATTGCGCAAAAAACAATCATTGTAGACATAAATTGTATATACAGTCCGGGACTGAAGTCTTTCGCGAACCTCATCTCAATATAAACTGATGTTATACTATTGTTTCGAATTTCAAAGAAATAATAAATCATTAGCATTTATAAGGCATTTTCTAGTGGAATAATTGGATTATTAAAAAAAATTGAAAGGTTTTTTTAGTTAAAGTAAGTGTACCTAAGGTGAAATTCTGTTTTTTTTTCAGTTTTCTGATTTCGTTTTTTAAAGTACTGAAATAATAAAAAACATAATATCTTTAGAGTATATACAATGTGAACTCAAAGCGGCTGCGTAAATTATTTAAATTTTTACTGCTTCGAAAAGTGTTGATTGAAAAAAAAATAAAGCTTTGTTATAAAAAACCAAAGCTCCCTTGGCTCACTATCGAATTCTAATGAAACATCAAACACTTTTAGTTATTACTTTTTTTTATTTTTTACGAAAGTAGGCACATCGAATAAAACTGATTTACATGTGCTCAAAATATAAGGTGAAAAAATATGTAAAATCCTTGCAACTAACTTTATTCCATTTAAATTGCGTGTTAAAGAAAACGTAAACGGAAAACTGTGTTTAACGTAGAGGACGTTGGTGATGATGTGATGATGAAAAACTTGATAATCAAAAGAAAAATCAACGAAGGAACCTAGTATGCGGCTGTGCCCATTGGGCGGCGTACGTTCAAATATGGCTCGATGTATGCCCGTGAAACGAACACGTGCGTGCCGCAGGAAGATGAACGTATTCTTGGAGTGCACAAAGATTTGTTGAAAACGTTGTTGTATGTAAATTTCCGTAGCAAAACATCTTTAAAAATGCAATCATAGTTATCATAGTTATTAGCTTGATGATGGACACACTGTAGGCGCATGGCACGAGCAGCGTGTACCAATATTACTGATCCATAAGATTAAATTTTACGAATTAATCGTCTTTTATTTGTTAATTTTACCGAACATTATTACGGTATTTGAACTTTTTCAAACATTGACTGTATTTAAAATGCTTTTGATTTCAACTCCTCGGCTTGCTATTCCGAACATTTTCCGACACCGAGAGCGTTACCATTGTTTTATGTTCGCGGCTAGAATTCGCTTGTTTATTTCTCCTATATTATTATTATACTATTCCATGTACCCATCAGTATCTGCATGCAGTTCAACCCACTTTAAATATGACTTAAGATATCAACAAATAAATGTATTATAATTATTATTATTATTAGTTTTAGACACTGCGAACAGATGTGTTTATTTTTAATTCGATTCTCATTTTTTTATATCAAAATAGTACTGTTTTAAAATTATGTTGTCATTTAGTATTTCAAGTACTTTATCACCATTATCTTACGTGTTATTTATTACTTATGGTTTTTTCGTTACTGCGCAAATTAATCTTCAACGTAAAATGATTGGCTCTTTCGTTTATAATTGCATATTAATGGACAACATTATTTTTTCCAGGTGGATTATTGTCAATGAATATACCTACGCTTGTTGAGAATGTAACAGTTAAAACGCGGTTTTCACCAAACGCATTTATATCAAAAAGCTTCGGGATTATTAAGCGTTTCGTAAGTGTCATAGAAAATGATCAATAATACGGTGACGATGTGAGTTTCATTGGTTATGACGTACAATGATATAGGTAATCATGTAAACGTAACACCGATAGTTTCTGCGCACGCAGCTTTTAATTATCTTTGATAAGTAGTCACGTTTTACTAAACCTACGCGTATAACATTATGTAGCTTAATTTGTGAACACTAATCTGTTATGATCGACACGTATCTCTGTTCGAAAAAGGATTTTAACAATGTTGGTAGTTAATCAGCGCGGGATAGTTATAACTCTGTTGTTTAAAACTTTTACAAATAATTACCTTTTAACATCTACTATTTTTGCGAAGAAGATGAGAATGTTATTTTTTATTTAACCGCAAAAAATCTGAAAATCGAATCAAAGTATTAACAATATTTACACCCATGCATGATTTTTTTTTTTTTTTTATTGGTCATTTACAACTTCGGCAGCAGTGGCCATTAGTTATTTTATTTTTTTACATTACATTTGCTTACATACTATTTACATATTTTTGTATTAGTACTTAGATTTTTTTGGATGATGATATGTGAAAAATCATAGAATATTTTACTTTAGATTTGATTATAAATATTGATTTGCTTGAGGAACTTAATTAAATTTGTATTGAGATAGTGATTGTTTCCAAGAGCTGCGTCGAGGTTGTGTGATATCCCATGTTTGATCCTTTCTTGATTATACTTTATGCAGTCGGATATGATGTGCTTGACGGTGAGATTTGTTCCGCAGCCATGCATGATTTATGCATCTACATATTATAAAAATGCATTTAATTGTTTGAGTTGTATTTAATTATATATCATGATAAAAATGTTCAATCACAGCAGGCTCTCTATTTATTTGCATAGACTTTTATACATTTTATAACGTGATCGTTTCACTATATTATTATTTGCTCTAAACAGTAACTATACTGAATGAGTTTTCAATCAATAAACTGACTCATATAAATGTGATATTCATCGAAAAAACAATTCGAAAATCGGAACGGAATTTTTTTTATTTTAAAGCACCAATACGATAGCATTTATTTAATTGAAAGCAGTAAAAACTTACTTGTAGCGCAATCCTATGGCGGATAGTATAATAATAATAAGTATTGCAGTAGGTATGTGTGTCCTTGTTCTGCTTTTCAGGTTTAGTATTGCCTGCATTTACAACTGTAAAAAAATATACAGATTTTTTTTAATAAATTATCAAACATAAATAAATGATGAATGCAATTTATTAATGGTTACTTAAGTGGCTCTTGTTATTTCTATTCAATGCATAACTAAACATGTTAAATGGAAATCGTGTTTCCCGAACATTGAAACTGGTATATAAATATAATTAAAACAGGTGGAACAGAAAATACATTTTTCCATGAGAAAAATGTACAATAAAAATCAATTTGTGTTAAACGAACGCTAAAATTTTAAACAATTCAATTGGTATGTCAAAGCGTTATTAACACATAACGTTATGCCTCATAAGCTAAAAACGTTTTATTAACAATGTAAAATGTACAAAGTATAACATCTATTTTACAAATAAAGTTCAAAGATAACCTAATTGAAATTAATGAATCCCTTCACCGTGAACGAAAAATAAATTGTTTTAATTTGTAAGATAATACAACTCATACTTATGATATACTCGTATAATGTTTCAAGTGTGATATTGTATTTTCTCTGAATTTGGCGTTTGGTTACTATATTTTCAAACGAAATAATAATATTACGTTTGTGTTACAATATTTACACATTGTTGTTCAATATACGTTTGTACGGATACTGAATTAACGGACCTTTTAAAACGTCTCGTGAGCCGTAACCATATTAATTTTTTTATTATTCCGCAATTCATGGTAGTAAAAATCTAATTTCCGTGAACGTCTTATCCCAAAATACGCTAACATCATATTTAAACGATATTTCTTTTCTCTTTTTATTATATTTTCCGTTAGGCCAAATGTCGCAATGATAGCTCGTATTCATACGACGTTCGGGATTTCTTTCAATCGTTCGTCTTTCAATGAGAAAAAAAACATGGATGTTCGTAACCTCATTCCTGATGAGAAATGTTAATTTATTCTCGTGTTTCAGACAAGTGTTCAGACAATTAAATACTTTTTATCAAAATGTTGGTGCCAATACGATACAAATGTTGGAGTACCTTAACTATTGTTACACCACGGTAGGTTTTGGATAAAGAAATTGCATATCATTTTTCCAGTGCGTTCAGGCGTCAACAAGATAATTATAGTTTTACCATACCACTTAGTTATTAAGGACGGTTCGTACCGAACAATGTATGCGCACACAGTGTATTGAAATATTTTGAAGTATTTATCAAACTTATTCTACTGTTTGAAACAATTATACCTGCGGTTATAAATATTTGGTGTTTCAAATAACGATTACAGTGGCGTACGCAGAATTCTTTAATGGAGGGGTTACCATATTTTATATACATATATAAAAAAAAAAATGTTAATATAATTGTATTACTTTTATATTTAAAGACATGAAAAATAAAATTTTTTAAAAATGTATATTTTATGGTCTAAAGACACTAACCTATTAAGTTATAACTTAATATTAATTCGTCTCGATGATTTTGATAATTCATCTAGTACTGCGTCTGTTGAGATTTCAATATCCCGATGAATATTTAACATTGCTTACCGATTTAAGCGAGATTCTCAGGTTGTATTTCGTAGATAGGTTTTGAGACGACAATGAATCGAAAAACGCATAATATAATCCTAGCCTAAATATAATATTCTATAAAAAAAATCATTATTCGTATTTTACTTGGGGGGGGTTAAACCCCTACCCCCCTCCCCCCATCAGTACGCCACTGTATATATATGTTCTGGAAGTGATCTGAGAAAGAGATATAATATATTTCTAACTTACCAGACGCAAAGAGTTATATTAATTATACGAGTATGTGTTTGTCGACTAAATAATAATGAGAAGACAAATGTTTTAACTCTCGTCGGATAACCTTTTATTTCAGTAGACTTGAATATTTGATGTAACTATGTATCCGTACGCGATTATTTATACTTTTTCAAAGGATGAACAATTATTTTTAACAAAATATATAGCCATTATTTTCATTCGATCACGAAAATAAATCCAAAAAAAATAAATATAGTTGTATAATATAGTTTATAGTATATAGGTATGTGGGTATGAAAAATATAAACGTAATGAATGTATCCAAAACAAAAAATTGTGCAAAATGCAATGCAAATTGTAAATATAAGCATTTCGTTGCACACACGTCACGAAAATAGTCGAACCAGGATAATAAACTATGTTAACTCAAAACGTGTTGTCAACGGCACTATAATAATTTCAAATTTCTATTTGTTTGTCATTTTAATTATGTATAATTTATATTTTCGTAGAATAAAACACGATTTGTAAAATAAAGGAAAACTAAGGCAATTATATTTGAATGTCAACTCGTCAACAACAATCATCCCTTAGTTGGGAGGCTCATCATAAAATTGAAAGGAACAGATTTTGATACAAGTTAATGAACGGTTGGAGTTTTGTTATTTACAACCAAAATAAACTATGCAGAAAAAGTTTTTTGAATTATTCTCTGAATACAGCAACAGTATTGATTTAATTTTGAATACCTATACACAATGGCTTCACAGTCATTAACTTTTTACAAAACAATTTTGTAATATTTTAAACATTTGACAATAACTGTATTGTGATTTATTGACTTTTTTCAGTTATTCTTAAGTTATTTTAATCGTTCTTTATTTAGCTAGTACTTTTTTCATCATATAAAAAAATATATATAATTATAAAGTTAATTGATATTATGATCTGATTTTCATTATATAATTTTTTTTTAAGTTTCATATTCGGTTTTTCGTTTTGATTTTTTTTTTTTTTTTGATTGTGTCTGTGATTTTTTCCTAAGCTATTTTATATAGAATATAGATATATTATGCACTCGTATTTATAATTTCCTATTGCGCAAATAATTCACCAAAAATGTAACAAATAGGAGTTCAAATAACTCCGTCAATATTGTTATTTTGTATAATTTATTATTTTCATTTGATTCTCATTCTCTTCCAAATACTATAACATCTTAGCTTGCTGACACCTGATCGACGGAGACCCATATTTTTTATTGTTCATGTATGATGTTAAACGTGAATTGTCAACCTTGATTAGTTCCTGAACTGTGGATTCAACTGTCAACTGTGCTATTAATTATGATATAATTAATAATTTTTGAATATTTTCTCGTCGATTTTCAAGTGACAGTGTCGTTCTATTAGCCCTAGATCTGGAGTCTATTCTAAAAATAGACACGGTACGTCAAAAAATGAACGCAAAAGAAGGAAAACCTCTAACCTTCAAGATAAATCAAATTGCTGATATGCAAAAATAATCGAGGAAAATATAAAGCTTCAAGGGAAACTCAAAAAGAAATCAGTATGATACCAGTAGACGTTTAACAACAATTATTAACAATTCAAATTTTCAATTATCTCACGAAAAAAAACAAATATTCTATATACAAATAATTTAATTATATTATTAATATTACATTATTGAATATAATTATAATAAAAATTATAAGATTATATAAATATTAATTATAAAAAATATAAATAAAAGTTTACAAATATTTAATTAGTTTTTAAAAATCAAGTAAGCATACTTATCTTAAAAAAGTGTGTTATGTTTACGCAGATAAATAGTTTAAACAATTTTATCCCTTATTATAATTTTTTAATAATCATAATACATACTTGTATAAAATTAAAATTAACAAGAACAACGTTTAAGTTGCGCTATTTGTTGATTTAAAGTCTATTAAATTGGTTATGATTAATTAAAACCAAAGTTGATAAGTAACATCCTGACAAATAGTACATACTTGTGGGAATTTAAAAACTTTTAACGACATTTTAATTATTTTTCAACTATTCAATAAGAAATTGCTTATTGTTTGTTTATTGACATCAAAATATAGAATACATTTATAAGGTGAAAATAACATGAATTTCACAAATAGTATTATTTATATTGATCAGATCTGTATAATTTATATTTTAACCTTTGAAACTACAGTAAATAATAAGTTTTGATAAATTTAAAGTTGTAAAATTGTAGACGATTTAAACAAATTTCAGAACGTAGAGTTTTCGTTTTTTATTATTTTCTATGGTGCACAAATTAAAGATTAAATTGAATTCGATAAGACTCTGGTGTTTAACAAAAATAATTCATCACAAAAAAAGAAACACGTTGATATATTGTAAAGGAATGAATTCACCGAGTGCCGAGACTGAACTTGGAATAAAAAGAAAGTATAAGTTTTTAAGTACCATACTTATTTCTGTAACATGATTTAACTTTCCTTTGTATTAAGTATATTTCTGATATATTATGAAACCAACCACACATTGTTTGAAACACACTCTTCTCTCATAAATAAGACTTCTTTAATACGATCCTTTAATATTTTGGTTGTTCACATTCAAACTCAACATTTCAACATTTGTGAACTACGTCAGTTTTTACACTGCCAAGTATTCCAAGGTTTTTTTTTATAACTTTAAATTTATATTTTATGTACCCACGTAATATGAAACAAAGTAATATTATGTGACAATTTTAACAAACTAGACATATTTAATATCTATTCAAAAAATTGATTATATAATAGTTTTTCGAATATAGGTATCAGCGCAAATACGAGATCCTAAATGAAGTGTTATGTGAGTTATAAGAAATTATGAAAATATTACTATTTTCACAAGTGAAGGATAGAAATTATTAATTTTATTTTAGAAGTACATAAAATAGTTCTGATAATAAAAACAGATATGAATCGCAGTATTTTCAGAAAACTTATCTTGGACAATCAAAAGATAAGTAAAATAGTAATTTTAATAAAATTACGATAGGTAATCATAATATAGCGAATAGTATGATCCAAGATCCAACTTACTATGACTGTGGTGGGTTCAGTGGTGTAGCCTGAATCTTGGTGGCTCTAAGGCCTATAAAATATGAAGCTCCTTTTTAACATAGAAATTTAGTACTTTAATTAAATATAGATAGTGTTAAAAAAAAATTGAATATAATTTGAGGCTGTCCTAGAACCATTTAAATTCAAACCTTATGTATTAAAATTAAAAGTTTTATACATTTCTAACTAAACAAAAAGATTTTCATCATATTGATCGAATTTAAGCTCATAACACTATAGTGTTATACATTATGACGGTGCAATCAAATTTCAAATTTCAAACGCACGTACTTTGACTTTTAACATTTTAAAATATAATAACTTTTTTTTATCAATAAAACGGAGGGCTCAAGCCTCCCCAAGAATTTAGGGTTATCCGCGCCTTTGTGAATAATAAACATGCGATTGATATGAAACGTTAAGAACCATTTTTTCTTATAAATTTATTACATGGCTCGAGTGTCATTTTTACGCTTCGTCGGTGCAAACGGTTCGGCTACTTAAAAAAAAAAAAAAACATAAAAAGTTAGCTGCTAATCATACCTGTCTAACGTGTTCCTTTCGAGTATATTTTTTCTGCGGTGTAGCGTTACGGGACTAACGAGAAGAACAAAAACTAATAATTCACTCGGAAAAGTTGGCGGTTGACATTCGACCGCGGTATAAGCTCGAAACGTCTTATTCCCGCGGTCTCGGAACAATTTCACACGTGGGAAAACGATCGGATGAACGGGGGGAGGGATGGGGTGGTTGTTCGACGGTCGTTTACTAATAACGTTATCGACGAGCGGCTCACACGTAGTGCAAGTGCAATGATAGAAAAGTTTAAAACTATTTCTCCGAAACGATCGCGTCAACGGTGCTGTGAAATCCAAACCGGACTTTATAAAGCAATAAACGGAAGTGTTCGATAAAAAAAAGTCCGCGCGAGACGCAGAAGTCGGACGAGCTATAGCAGTAGCAGCTCCGTCGGCACAATTTATGCGACCGCGCGGGTACTGCAGCAGGTCTAATTATTTTCGTCCTCAATCCGAGGACGGACGACCGAGGGCATCGCGATAAACGAAGCAGGTCCGTGCGAAATTTGGTACTGTTTGATGCACCATGATTCCGGATGTATTCTTTATGATATGCGTGCAACACAAAAGACACGAGTCCGTCGGTAGCGAAAATTCATGAACAATAGAAAGAAAAAAAAAGAAAAACCCTGTGATCATTATTTAAACTACTGGCCCGGGAGTCTACAACCCGCGGCCCGCGATCACAGTTTAATTATAGCATGTACCTTTTATATCTCGATGAAATAAAAACGGCCATAAGCCATCGCTTTCGGAAAAATTGGGGAATATGCGATGAGATAAATTGAATTACGTAATTTTATACATTTTGGATGTTGCCTGTTGTTCGTTATCGATCGCGAGACGACCACGGTACTTGTTTATGTGTTGAAGTTACAATTTCACGTATTTTCTTCGTAGTATTTTTATAATACGTCGGTGAGTAAAAAACGTAAGATCTCGGATGAAAATCGCGTTTTTCAAGAAAAATGCTCCAGTGGACATTTTTTTATTCGAGTTAAAGAAAATGCTGTGTGTTTAATTTGTCTGTTGCATCGTTGATGAAAAATAATGAGAGCATCAGTCTCAGAAGCTAGTGCTAAAGGTAGTTATATCCGCGAGCTTGTTACGTATTGCCGCTAAGTCACCGATGGTCAGTTTATAAAACGGTGCATGGAGGTGGCCTCTGGAATTTTATGTCCAGCACAAAAACAACTTTTTTCCAAATTTAGTTTATCAGAAGGAACTGTGTGCAAACCTTATAGAAGAACTAGGAACTGATACTTAAAGAACACTATTTTTTTATTAAAAGTATACGTTTTTAGTACTATCGCGGCCCGTGAGATTTCTAAAAAATAATGTGTGGCCCGCTGCGAAAAAAGGTTGAAGACCCCTGCTACTAGACATTGATTGACTTAGCTCTCCGCAATATATGGTACATGAGTGTATCCAATAATATGTGCTGCTACGGCCGACGATGTACCGCGAGTGGCGAAATATCGGATCAGTCCCATTTGAACAAGACCGAATGCGGATATGCAAAGTAAATAAAAATTTCAAAAATAATTCGTGCGCACAAACACGTAGTATAGTATGTACGTTTATCGTACCCCGTCACACGTAGTAGTTCACACTGTTATACAGCGAAATTATAAAAAACCGAGTTCACGTGTAGTAAAAAATGTAATAATGATTTTTACCAAACTCTAATTCGTATTTATTTGTTATTGTAGCCCGTTTTCACAATATCAATATCTATACGCTGTAAAATTTAGAAATGTTTCGCTGCAACGTTTATAAAAAAAATAAAAATAATATTGACAATAGTCTACATAGAGTAACGTAGTATGCCATGACAAATGGTATTTCTTCAACGCGGTCTTGGTCAGCGGAAAATATTGTACAAAGCACATTAATTCTAACGTCATTCGTAGTCGTGTGTAAATTATAAAAAAAAAAAAAATACGGAAACTTTTATGTGAAAAGTTCAACTTAAAATGTTATCAAAATTCATCTATTAGTATTTAGAGAACTTAACATGGAAACTCGTCATTGAAAGTACGATTTTTTAAACAAAATGTTCTGTTTATTGAAAACTTTTTCACTAGAATAGGTTATCTATACTACCTACTAACATAATATAATATTGATTTGTACGCGTGCATTCATAAGCGTTTTAAACACACATTTTTTTCCCATTAATTTCACATGGAAATGTTCGTTATACGTCGTATTCAAAATTCAAGTTACTGATTTATATTATCACACCACGCGTGGCCGTATTTTATTTTTTAATTTTATTGAAGTAATTTCATACTTAAGATGTTCGTAGAAAAAAACATGAATGGGAAATCGTTATTTCACAATTTCTGATGAAAAATCATTTTTCCTTCTTATTCTTTGACAAAATTGTTTTCTAAACTTCAGTCATTTTAGACTTTAAATAACAAGAATTCATGAGACAAGATTCGAATTTACTGTATTCACGTACGTAATTTACTATGTGAATATTTTTAAACAGAAAACATAATAATTATTAGCTGTTAATCAAGCTGTACAAAAAGCTCCCTACGTATTATACTTATGAAATGAGAAATAATTAAAACCCGAAAGTATTTAAAAAAAAAGTCACTGCTCTGTTTCTTGGTGTTACGGTTTCCGGACTTTGTTTTTCGCTACGAAGAAAATACAAACTTGGATGTTGATTGGAATTTGAACTTTAGATTCCCACCGAACACGACGTGGCTTTTAACGTAGATATTCGTACAACAACAATTTCAACCAATATATAGTTGGCACGCTGTATTTCATGTATATGCTTCATTTTATCACCGATAATTAGATCGCTTTTCATGTTTGGCGCATTTGCGAATGAAATTCAGATGGACATCAAAAGAAAAATTAACATCTGCTATCACTTCTGATTAGTAAAAAAAAAACCTGATCCCCACATAATATAATGCACTATGCTTGCGTGCTCATAATATGATTATTGTATATAGATCATAAAAATTAACGACCCTATTTTAATGTGAATTTAAACCAACCAGTACTACAAATACTCGTTAAAACTTTGGAATGTTAACGTTCAGTAGTTATCACACTGATTGGTAGGCAAAATCCATATGTTCATAATTTTTCCGAAAGTTCTCAGTTTTGACCAAACCAAAATATTTTGGATTTTAATATCAGATAATGTAGGTTAAGATTACACTCCGGTGTTCGTGGCATAAACTGAGAATTACTTATCTTATCAAAAATAGCGTCACAATGGTTGTGGGGCGAATGTAACACGATTTCGAAGTTTTTTCACATTTTCTATATGAAAATTACTTTGCCCGGAAATCGTTTAAAAACGCCCATAAGAAATTACAATTCTGATCTAATTTTGCATCTTATATTTAACTGCATGAAAATAAATGCGTGTATTCTAGTATTTACTAGCCGAAAAAGCGTATACGTAATTTTTTTTAAAAAAAAAAAACTTTTTAAAGGAAACAAAAATGGTATTATTTTTTTATTATTACTATATGACTTGAGGTTTAGCAAGTCTAAGCACCCGTCTATCATAAAACCGTGATTATTTTGTGTAAACTAACTTCCACCGAACACCGTTTTTCAAATATAATAACTGTCGTGTTTAGATTTAAAATAATAATATAATATTATCCTGCATCAAGACAAGAGGAAAATGAGATATTATGTGTGTATGTGTGTGTGACTTTATATACATTTTGTATACATTTTTCTTGACATAAATTTACGATATTTTTAAATTTTACTCACTTTAAAACATAATATTTATTAAGTGACTTTATTTCCAGTTTTATGTAACGTTGAAATATTATGGTTAACAACCTTAATAACGTCAATAACGTGCCGGAAATTGTAAAACAAAATCTTACAAAAATAATTTTAACTTATATTTGTGTGAGAAAAATGAGTTTGATTTCATTTATAGAGAAATTGAATTTTAACATACCTAGGTAGTGAACGCATAACAATAGTAATGTAAAAATGTATTTACATGGCAATTCCAGTACTTTTGTTAAATCAAAAAAACAATAACTATATTTAAAACTGTAAAAATGTGCAAATTTGTATTTTAAAAATTATTTTAATAATACAACATGGTTTTATTTGAAATTGAAAACTGAAAACGATATTTAAAACGATTCCATTGTATTGAATTTTTAACAAAGTATAAGTTGTCTAGATGTATTTTCTTCTACGCACTTATAAATTTGAGGAAATAATTTTGATGTTCTAGATCTAGAGGTTATTGATAGTTCTTGAGGAAAAAAATTAAACAAGTAAAATTATTGAAACTATATCATTCAGGTCTAAACTAAATTCATAAAGTGGTAGTACAATACGGGTAACCATCAATGAAAACATGAATCAGGTAATTAAATACAGTGCAACAGTTCGGGTATAATCCGTCTCCTCGTTGAACTCAACGTTTAAGCTAGTTTTAGACTCTTAGAGCAAAAAAAACTTATTAATATTTGTATATTAATTAATAATTTCACTTATTCCACGCTCCTATACGACATACACGACATAGTACTGCAATCCTCGACGTTAACATAAAAAACTTATATTTTTTCCGTGGTTTTAATTTGTTCGAACGCCTCAAACTATTTCTGTCTATCGGTAACTTTAGCTTAATTTATTTTCAAATAGAAACCTATACTTTTTTAATAAAAAATAAAAAAAACCTGTCCGAACTTTGGCCAAGTATTAATTAATGGTTGGTTGACTTATTCGCGTGAAGTGTTTAACAACGAAACAGTGAAATTTAAAACAATACAATTAAACTCGTTGAACGTGATCTAGTTTTACACAACCCTGTTTAATAAAATAAAAGCAACGAATTTAAAAAACCAACTGACCTATTTTTTTTTTTTAATTGATCTTAAGCTTTGGCAACTATGGTCATTAGCTGCTGTAAGGTAGTACCTGTTGGTTTTTGGAACGGTAGTAAGTTTTTTTATTTTCAAAACACGAATGTGTATAATATGGTACATGGCTTCGTCGCTAAAAAACCGGGTTAGGTTAGGTTAGGATGGGTCACTATCCGGGAGCTTGCGACACCCGACGGTGCTTAACCGCAGCACTGATCAGCGACTGCAGCTAACCAATGCGTCACATGCCGACCCTAACCGAGTTATTATACGCGCTGTAAACGCTTCATAGTTCAATTAATCTAAAACTTTTATATACCGATATTAAATGATATTGAACAGGTAAGTAATTCATCGTGAACAATTGACTTACCACGATAACATTAAAGTATGTGATCTTTTTCGTGTTATATTTCAAAACAGGGGTGTCCAACATACTGGGGAAAACAATATACGAGTATAGACTGACGTGGACCACGCACAACACAAGAGTTATTATAATAGTTATACTAAAGGCGTGAGTGCAATGTGCATTTTTATTTAAAAATATTTGGATGAGGTGCCACAGATCAAAATGTGACGTACATTATTATGTTGATACGGTTTATTTTAATTAATTCCATGATAATTTATGAATTGCTTCTTACGATAGTAAAAAAAAAATTCTTACAAGTGCACGTCAAAGAAAATAACATAATAATGCACAATACAGATTTATTAAATATAGGTAAGAAAATAATTCACTTTTCATTTTTCTTTCGCTTTTTGATAATATTCGTTTAATATGCGATCTCGTTTTATACGCCTTATACTCCTTTTGGTTCCTCGAAACGCGTAACGGCCAGATTATGCTGTATTCGAAAATCTGATGCGTTCCGGGGTTTCGGCAAGAGCGACTAGGACGGTTAGTGGATCGTTATTCGTTTGTTGGCGTGGGTTCCAATATTTCAAAGAGATGACAAGCTACCCAAAAACCGATTCCGAGCAGATTTTAGTTTTTCGTTATTCATATAAATCTTAACCGATAACTTACCAAAACGAAGGCGAACACGACTATCAACATAATATTATAGATGTATGTATTTAAAATGTACCAAGTAGATATCTTCTTTTAATTTTGTGTTTTTTTTATTATTATTTTATTACGGAAGCACAACATTTGTTCGATTAATTCGACATTGGCAATATGTATTTTATTGAAAATCACATCGACAAGTAATAACAGTTTATTTAAGCGTAATATTATAAATAATACCACTTTTTTAAGCAAAAAGAATATTAAATTATCTATTTTATAACATGGATTTGTTTTGGCTACGGGTACAACCAACGATTTTTTTCTGACCAATTTCGCGTTACTACTGAGCAGTTGATACAGTATATTGAATGAACAGAACATGTTTAAAGTTAATGATTGATCATTTATGTAACCAGCAAAAACATATCAATGATTCGATGTTTTTTCTGTAAAAAGCGGGAAATGTTTAGTTATTTGGTGTGTCGACCTTTTTAACTGCTATGTACCTATTCTTGCTCTCCGGAGCGTGATTAATAAAAAACTTCTGATTTAATAAAACCGAACAGAAATTAATTGTTATAATAGTATAAAATTTGTAATCGATCATTATTTATGCAGATTAACTATTAAATACCAATAGGTACATTATTAATTATTATTTTATATTTAAATAAGTATAATTATATTTCAAAATTTATCGGTCTCATAATATTGCATTTATAAATATTTATTGATGAATAATTTTTGTTTTTTTTTTTTTTTACTTATTTATGGAGGGTCCGAGACTGAAGACCCTCCCACTCCACCATGCCAGTTTATGGAAGTGTAGGTTTTTGAGTTTGTTGGTTTGTTTGTGGATATATATTGGGTAGAGGGGACGGCGTTAGCTGCTATTTATCTCAGAGCAGTCGACCCGTCGTCCAGGAAGTGAAATCACCGGTGACCGGGTTTGAACCGACGACTGTGCTCGTAGACTGAGCCGCATTGGCCACGAAGTATCCATGATTAAATAATTATCGTTATTTTATTAATGAAACGAATTTTATGCATTTATACAATCTTAATAGCTATCTACTGAACTAATTAGTAAGGAACAAACGATTAGTTATAATGATTTACCACTTGGTAATCTCGTTGTAAACAGAAAATGCCAAAATTAATGTCCCGTTAGTGTAAGAGACAAGTTAATTTTGGATTAAATTAATTTGCATAATATTTGTAATCGTACGCTATAGTATATGTACGATACATACATTATATAGCAGTAGTAATCACAATTTATAAAAATAAATAAACAGAAACAGATTACAGAAATTAAGTAAATCGACACTTCAGTAATTCAATTTGAACAGAATGTATGGTTGCAGTATAAAAACTTTATAGTTTCTACAAGTAAGTTTAGTTTTAAGTTTTTAGTTTTCAGTTTTTAGCTTATAGTTTTACCGGGAAGAAAAATTAGAAAAGGGTCTGAGGCTCCCTCAGGAAATTTTATTTAGGTGAGTACAAAAAATTATTTCCTTTCAAAAAGAAACATACATTTTTTGAAAATTTCATTTAAAAATAAATAATACAATATACAATTTTGACTGTTTAGATTTTTTATAATTAAATGGCAATCAATTTAAGTAATTTTAACGTAGTATTTACATTAAAGTGAATGATGTATTATTAACAGTTTTAAAAATTGAATATATTTATAGTTTTAAAATTTAAATAAATTAAAGTTTTACTTAATATGTTAACGAAAAAAAGACTTAAAAATACCAAAAAAAAATTGAAAAGGGATCTTGGACTCCCTCGAGAAATTTTATTTAGGTCAGAACAAAAATGTATTTCCTATCAAAAGAAATATAAGTTGTATTGCAAATTATATATAAAATTTAAAAAATAGATTATTATTTATTATTATTTGGTTTATTTAGTTATTTAAACATTTTATTATTTACAGTGTAGATAAAGATGAATAATTAATATCAGCTATGATAACAACTTTTATTAGAAAAAATAGATGGAATTTGTACAAAAAAAAATTTACCACAAACAGGATTGGGCAAGACCCGTTTTGACCAAATCAGACCTTTCCCGTTTCACCCAGTACATTTTTTACCAATATAAAGTTAGATTGGTATCAGATATTACAGTGGAATCTCGATTATCCGGGATAATGGTGGGGAGAGGGTCACACGGATATTTGAAAATCACGGTTAATCAAGACTTTTTATAATAATGAAATGTTTTATTTAATTATAATTAGAAACACATTGGTACAATTTTATAATAATGAAATTTTGTATACTTTTTGAAATTTTATAATATCTAAGTTTCATTTATACCAAGAGAACACCGCCAGGAGAGGGAATTTATTATTCTCCAAAAACTGTCTCTGTGTACTGTTCGTAACAGCAGTAATTGTAATTATTATATAAACATAAAATTATATTTATACGATTACCAAGTTAAAATTGTACCTAACAATACTATTTTCTATTTGAACGTCAATCTATATTAATCCAATTATATATATATATATATAAAACAAGTCTTATAACGCCGTCTCGAATATAATATAAGGCTATAATCTACAAAGTATATATATATAACACCGTCGATGAATTTTGGTCTTTCTCACGCAAAATTGATTGGATATCGTTTCATTTAACACAATATCGTAAGGTATAAACATTTGGTTAATCATTAAAAATAAAAATAATTCTAAAATTGGTATATGAATTTACCATACATTTGACATTTGGATTGAATTAAGCGCCGATCAAGTTTCCGGCTGTTCCGCTGTAGATTGAATAGCAGCATTTAGTTGTATGATTCATTCACAATAAAAAATGCGAAATATTACAGTATTATTAACTGCTTGCATAAAATCTAAAATAATGCACAAAAATTTAAAAATAACAATGATTGGTAAATAGTAACAGAATTGGCTTTATTGGCATGAGATAAATTTACAGTATAAAATGCTGACAATGATTAGGAACAATAATGATATGTGCATTCACATATCATTACATATTACACGTGTTTGCGAACTTGAACAAATAATATAAATAAAAAAAAACATGTTTTACAAAAAGGCAAAAATTTGCATTAATATAATATGTAAAATCACTAACGATGGTGCGTGCGCAGCGACATTGCGTATGACGTGAAACATAATTCACGGGCACTGGGCTTTTAAAATATCACATAATTCACACACATATAGAAAATTAACTTAATTATTTCGAAATTTTCTTTTAAAATGCGCATATTTTAAGCGCGTAATCTTAGTTTTTTAGCGCATGTAAATTATAAATTTTTAACTCTTCCAATGTATATTTCCACGCACATTATGAACATTTTTAGTGCATATGTGCTTGCTTCTTTAAGAATTTATTTCGACATGAACTTACGAGCCCTGATTATTACAAACAATGATCATCATAATAATATTGGTGCGCGTGTGTGCACGTGTGTCCGATGTCGGGTGGCAAACGAAAATAAGCTTGTGACCGTGAAACATAAAAATTATAATTACGGCGAAGGTGGCGCGTACGATATTACGTAATATTAATCTCAAGTTTTAATTGTTCCCTCTATTGGTCGTTAAATTATCCCGTTATTGTTTCGTTTAACAGCAGTTAATGGTAGTCTTAGTGTTTTAATAATATCTTCTTACAAACTCATAAAAGGACACTTTATTTATTTATAAATTATAAGTACAACACAGCGAACTCGGGGCTTAGTAATAAAATTTTATTTTGCAACACGGTCACCGCCTAAAGTTTACTTAAGTGTAAAAAATAATAACCTTTTCAATACGATTATCATTCTTGTTTCGTGACGACCCTGTATAAGTAACGAAGCTACTAGCTACTTATGCAAATCCCGATACCATTTCCATACAGAAACCCGTTAAGAATATCGCGTTCGATTCGTGATTGTCGAATAAAATACGGTCTCACATACAGACCCCTAGTCGGAAATACTCGACGAAATGGTTTTCGCCGCATGGAAAAATAATGTATCTCATTATACTACTAATTGGACACACGGTAAACGAGGTATCATTTTTCTATTTCCTTGCTTAATTTTCTTATTTAAAGAAACCGGAACTACTTGAAAACTATTTGTTTAATTTTATCCAACATCTTTTTTTTCTTCTCTTGTTATCGTTTGCCAAGTGTTTTTATGTGTACTATCGGTTTTATGACTACAACATTTAATTTAAAAGTTTCAATGTCCGAAATACGCTATTACCGATTATTATTTTTCATGTATATCGCTAAGGGTATAATGTCACACATTTATACATCCAATATACCATAGTATTTTATTACACATCCTTCGCTTTAAACCTTTTTTTTCGGATCGAATCGTTTTTTCTTTCAAATGTTCACGAAAAGGTGCAGCTAACACAACAATGGACACTCGAAACCAGATAGTATCTTACCGGTACTGTTTCATTTGATTTGGTACTTATCATTATTTTGTAATACATTTATAGTGCACAAGAAATGTAATTTACATTTAAGTTCCTAATTACGTGTGTCGTGTGTCGCATAACCGGGTATAATGTAAAGATCAATAAAATTGGTGTAACTAAAGTACTCTAAGTTTCTTATTCTTTTGAAACATATACCATTTTTAACTATGAGCTATATTATTATTGATGATTAACGTATGATTTTACGTATTGGTGTTTTTTTTTCGACATTTCTAAAAACACGGTTTCTTTTTTTTTATATAATCAACGTACGAAAAGTATACAACTATTGGCACTCTAAGGAAATTGTTACTTTCCATTTATGTTGAAATCGTTCAGCCATGCTATCAAATTTGTTATTTATTGACTTGACACGTACAACTACTCAATTATGGTACTAGCCACAATAATTCGATATTTTATCAAAAAATGCTGTTTCGTCCGTTTCTATAAAAATTGAAAATATTTAGTTATAACTTATTGGAATTCTATAATATTTTCAACTAGAAATACAACGCTTGACACTTATTTAAAATTTAAATTTTCATGGTACGAAATTGCCCTCATTCTAATTTATGTCTTTCGTATTCATTCAGATGATAAACACAACAAACTAATATACAAAATATATGCGAAAATCAAAGTGTTTCGGACAAAGTGGTGAAAATTAAAATAAAAAATGTATTTTCGAAACAGGAAAATTAAAATGAGTATTGACATTACCAAATCCGTAGTATAAATAAAGGTAATTTTGAGGATTGATTGAAAATCCTGGAAAACTGGACCGAAATGGTCATTTGGTGACGGATTAGGTGCAGTGTACAACTATAATATACTTTAAGCTCGTCAATGAAATATAAATTACAACCGGAATTCTAAAATGTAAATTTATTTCGACATCATATGAATATGCAACACTATATTGTGCGATAAAATGTATATACAATAAAAAAAAAAAACACTAACGCCATGTATAAAATAACATTGTACAGCGGATTATAGTAATACTTTATTATTTTTTCTCTTTTCCGTTGAACACTATTAATTATGTTAGTTTAATAATTTTTGTAGTCGCAGGCGATAAATTCGTTTATAATTTTTGCTGAAATCGCATGTTATTTATTTTATAATGGTTCGTTTTTTATTTATATAATATATTTTGTTTAATTTTCAACTCTACCCGAAGGCGATACAATTTTTACTGGTTGAAAAATCATAATAAAACGGTTTTTCTAACTGACTCGTTGGTGGTTAAATTATTTCGCTGGACAAACGTGTTTAAAAATCAGCACCCGGCATGTTAGTACCCGTTCTATTATGTTTTCAAAAGTTATTGTGATATGTAAAATATGAATATGTCGAACATCGGATTCAAATATTCATAAAATACGAATTCTCCGACAACGTATGCTGCAGTAAATATCCGCGTCATATTATTACTGCGTTAAAGTGATACAAATTGAGATTAAAAAAAAAAAAACGTGATTACACTTTTAAAACCGAACCCCCTGTATACGCATACTTATTAACAAGGGTTATGCAGACAAATTAAAAGTTTAACGGTGCTATAATGTTGACTCGTTCAGATTTACACTAGTTAATACTCCGCTCGAGGATATATTATGTTAGCGGCCTGCACGAGGACGTCCACACCTCACGCGTTATCCTTTTCCGGGCAGATAAGTCGATCGAAAACCAACAAACTGACCACCTGGGGTTATCCGTCACAAACTGCGATCACACGACTTCTCGAATCGAACTTCTTCCGAGAACTGTACACACAGTTCTTGTAAGGGATTAAATAAAGGGCTATACAAGAGAAATCCGATCAAGCACAGTCTGCGTCGGCCATTTCGCTACGATTCGCAACACCGAACCCTTACCGTGCCAAGTCGACAATGCGCTATTCGACGAAAGCTCATTCGACATAAGTAGCTAAAGACCATCTCGTTTGCATTAGTAACTAAACGAAAAGATCGAAAATAATTGGATTTGCGGCAACCTTACGTGAAAAGCGAAGGGCTTCAAGAATGTCAACACACAATAAACTCGTATATATATATTCTATTCGAGCGATGTTCTAAGATACCGGCTGCGGCAAATTCTAGTCATGGCAAAAATAAATTACGGCTAAACATTCGACGTTATTGAGTGCGATCGGAATTCCAATCGAAATTCAATGTTAACGTATACATTACACGTAACGATTACAGTTCTTGCCTACCGAACAGTTATTTGAGAAGAATAACGGTCTTATGCGATCGCTCGTTGATACGTTATTATTATTACAAAGTCGTTTCCGTTGATTATTTTATGGTCAAAACTGTGTTTATCCGATAGCTGTATGCACGTAAAACTATAACTCTCGCGTCGTGTGGAACAAAAATGGAGGGCCGATCGACGGTTGATTTGTTTCAACACAGAGGACTATATTTTAATTAAACTATTCGCGCCGGCGACGTATCTTTTAAAATATTAGACTTGTTAAAATGTTCATTACAGTTTCTAGTTCAATCAACGATTAAGATGAATAATGACGTCTAAACATTAAATTTTAAATCTGGAAATCACATAATATAGCAGCTATATAAACGGTTTAGTGTGTACATTATATTGCAACGGGGGGAGTTAAGAGTAAAAATTAATACAAATAACGCATTGTGAATTACAACAAGTATAACATAAATATTTTGCATTCATGTCAATAGTTGGTGTTCAATAGACGATCGATAGGACACGACAACTGATAAGATAATTTTATTTTTTATGATGCATTTCAGTACAGCACAGTTAATCAATAAAAAAAAAGTTTAATAAGTATCTATACAAGTATCACAATTAAATTTTTATTTCAGTATAATGCAGTCGAGAGTAAAAAAAAGTGTGCAAACTGTTCAATTTGCCGCTGAAATTGTGAACAACTCGCCTCATAAATAATCTTCTCTACTTCTATTATTATAACTGTCGCATATTTTTAAGTTTTTACATGAACTCTGTCTCTACATTTAGCCCAGAGTACTGCGTTGGTGCAATGCACTGTGAGACGATATTAAGTTTAAAAGCTAAAAGTTTCTCTAATTACATACTTCGTTTTGAATAAGAAAAATATAAGATTATTAGAGGTTATTGTAGATTCCAATTGATATGGTAGTGAATATTATAATGAAAAGAACAAAGAACACAATCAAGTTTCAGTTGTAAACTTTAAAAACTTGACAAAAGAACAATATAGCGTTATTAATTATATTATTATGAATTAATTAAAACCCCATGAAATAAATCAATGAAATATGTACCGCAATTGTTTCATAAAATACACATATATATATATTATTTAAAAAAAATAAATAAAAGTCAATTTATTTATTACAATACTTAATTAGTTTTGGGGTTTTTGAAAAATAAAAATAATATTTTGTAAACCAAAGAGGTAATAACAATAAGAAGCTTTCTTCAAAGTTATCATATACGTGTATATTTTAACTAAAACGAGTTTTTTTTTAATTTAAATAAAAATGCATTAATATAACGTTCTGCAAAAGCATACAAAAATATTCGTAATTCTAATTATTCATTAGGCCATACATACATACATACATACATACAGCATCATAGTTTTTATAATTTTTAAGGAATGAATTATAGAGCCAATCATAGAAGTTCTTGCATTTTTCAAGAACATTCGATATTTTTTTTTAGTTTTATATAATTTATAGGTTTGCCTTGGTATCCCTATTGATATGAAAAACAAACACACCGAGATGAACATTTATGAACGACATTAGGAATTACGGTGACGTTCCGATGACGTTGTAATTTTTCGTAAATTCAAAACTCCTTTATCATATCGGTGAGTGCTATACGATACACTTCAACGAGTGTTGACTAAAACATGGTATTCAGACTTTTCCAAATGTTTAAAATAATTATTTTCAAAAAACGATATTTTTATTGTTTTTCCATCGTCAGCGTAACGTAGTAGATGACAAAAGTCTACCAAGAAATCAAGATATAAATACACTGCGACGCAATAAGAATCACTTTAATCCACATCATAGTCTCAATTAGTTTTATGTTGTACTGCAGTAAGAATTGTTTAATACAACCAGACGTGCCGAACATACAACGCGCTTTCGATATGTTTTCAAGTACAATTAACATCCACCATAACAACCGTATTCGACTACAATTATTTATTCTGATAGGTAACACTATAAAATATACGGCGTTGTACGCACGATTTGTGCAACGAACGCAGAAGTAGTATAATATTAATTCGTTCGCAATAACGAGTTTCGTTCGTGTTTTAAGTGTGTATTAAACAAGATTTCGTCGAGTTTAATGTTTTTTCCCGTCTGCCGAGTTTACGATCACATATTTTCAAAATCTGTCTATCGAACGATCATCAGGTAGGTTGGCCTATACCAGGCAATCGAAAATCACTTTTCTTGTCTTGGGGTAGGTTAATGGCGTGTACTAGAATCGTGACGTTTATCGCGTTCAAAAACGTTTATTATTTGATTATACCTTTTATAACTTATAGTTTATTCAAAAATATAAATCTCAATTCGAATTTAAAAAAATAACACCAGCAATTACATAGTTATAATAACGTCACCTGTAGCAACAAATTTTTTCTACATAAATAAAATGGTCAACAATACAAACGTTCGAAGCGTTCTTTGATCCATCAATTCGAGTAGTGTACATAAGTAACAGATGATTAAAATAATCAAAACAAAGTCGGTATTATTTTCGTAACTGGAATCTTAAAATCGAAACACGTAACTTAATTTGTCATTGTTCAACACTCAGTTAGAATATTGGATTCACTTCGTTCGCATCGAGAAAAAACTGTTTTCATCTTTTTGAGCTTATTTACATTATCCAGATAGAACGTGCAGTAAAAATAAAAAGATATAGCATAGGAGTATCCAAAAAACAAAATAAAACGTACACCACGTGGTTTTAAACGGGAGTCACACCTATGGTGTAGTGGGTGGGAGGTTTGGGTGTGGGGAGGTAAGTCGGTCCTCTGACAAAACATTGTGGCATGGGGGTGTATACTGATGATAAGGGTGATTCGACGTATGGTGTAATCATATAACTGAGAGGTAACAACGAAAACCCATTCGTAAACGTTGTGCATCGAAAAGGAAATATTGATTAAATATAATATCTCAGGACTTGTTCACCGTGTCTCGGAGAAGTCTGCTCAGACGACGGCACGGTGGATATTTGAACTTGAAGCGGCTCATGCTACCGGTTAGTTCACGGTTATTATAACATTAAGGCCGTTAGAGTATGTAAATAAACGTGTACATTGTACAACATACCACGAAACACCGTGTGCAGCAACGCGTGACTAATGCCCGAACGTAAGCGCTGTTAAAGTACAATTGTTATGTGGATCCAACGAGTTATGTTCGAAGATTTTCATGCATTTCCATAAATTGCGTTCCTGCAGCCGCAATATAGGCTTGACTATTTGTAACGGATGCACGAGTGTGTTTTATTCGGTAATACTTAACGAGGAGACGAGTGGGCAAAGTCGAAGTTGCGTCGGTCGAGTTGTGCGATCCAGCCGTGTACCACGACGAGAATATCGAATGAACACTTCGTGCCAAGTGTGATCTGTGATCAAACATCATCCTGTACTGTCTAGCACTAAAATATTTTGTCGGTGGTTTAATTTGTACTCAATTTGTGAGGTATCCAATTGAACTGCGCAGGTGATGTGATTCACGTTTCCGTTGGAATTGAATTAACCACGTGAATTTTATCCTCGTTCATATTTTAATGTTTCTGTATACCTACAGACGTCTCTCGTGCCCCCGTATAATATATATATGCCTATATATAAATAAGTGTAAATGAATCTGTTCGGTAAATTTACGGGAATCCTTGTTCGAAGACAGTAATAATTCCGTTTCATCAACAAATGTAGCCATTATAAATCGTTGCTTTTCGTAGGTAGGTATATGATATATATATATAAAATATATATCTTTAGATATAATGTATTGCAATGAAGTATAGAAGAGATATATAGGTCTACCCTCTCGGGGATCATATAGTTTTAATTGGATATTAAATTTTCATTTTGACGATGTACTGCGCGAAGGATATATATTTTTAGAAGAACGATTTTATAAACTTAACAGGGTTTATAAAAACACCAACGCTTAAATTTAAAAAATGACGGAAATCAAGTTAAATTAACATCATATAATATCGCAGGTATACAACCTAGGTGCAGAAGATTAAAATCTCGAAAAATATTTAGAAATGCAAGGTGATAATTTTTTTTATATATTTTTAGATGCTACTGATGTTCAGTAAAAAATTGATTTACGCATTTAGCGAAATATTATTATTTTAAATGTAAACGATTTGATACATTCAGTACTTACCACAAACATAGTTATAATTAATTATTGAATCACGATATTTTTAGTTATTTAAATTTGTTTAGTTCCTTTCTTCTTTTGATTGTATATCGTAATAAAGTGAGCAATATTGATTAAATCTAAAAAAAAAAAAATGTTAAATAACCATAGGGGATTGTATAACATTTAACTCAATACGAAGTAATAAATTTAGATGTATATATTGTGGTGGGAGAGTAAAGAATTACAACCGATTTACTACATCTGATACCCACTGCTGACAATGATTTATAACAAATACAATCTACCACCATAAACGTGTTAAATGAGAATTGCTTTCACTGCTCGAAATCATTCATATCAGTAGTATAAGTAAAGATTTTAAAAGTGATATAAACGTGTGTTAACATTTATTAATAGGTATTACAATTAGTGCTGCTTAACACGACGACTTTTAGTTAAATAATAATAAGCATGATTACTAATACGGGACTAATCAGGGTTTTTATTTTTTTAATTCAGACCGAACCGACGAAATTCATATTAATCCATTTCTATCTATTTTTTGACATCCGAATTGATGTACAATTTCGAAAAACAGTTCTGTGGGAAGGACGACGGGTCTTCCGCAGCCTCGATGTCTAACGACAGTTTACATTACTATACACTCAAACGAGTACCCAATATTTTCGCAATCGGGTTGGTGAAACCTACTTTTAAAAGACGTAAAAAATCGCATTTAATTATAACCACTTGGACTTTTATCTAATTAATTTAATATAAAACAGTAAATATTGTAATCACTATATAATTATAATACTAATATAAGCACAATGCCGAATATATTTTAAGTCCCTATAGTTAATAATTTTAGACTACAAAATAAACAATGTATTTTATCTAAGCGAAATGAGTAATACATTCGAATAATACAATATGTTTCGTTGAAATATCCGATTTCAACAGCATTTATTATTATTCTAATTCTTATAACAATTTTCGCAGCTTTCCAGCAAACTTTTTTTTGTTAGCTTCAAAGAATAATTTGCAAAGAATCTTGTATTCAAATTGAAAGTATTAAATATTAAAATTGTAAGTTTCATGAATTTTGAAACACAAAAATAATGCAGATTCTCAAGATTGTTGTCGAGTTGTGTCAAAATCTGAATATTCAAAAGCTTATAAAAAAAAAGTTGTGACTATGAATTTTCGATTTTTATTCATAGAAGTAAGACCAAAACTTAGGATGAGTCTTATGACACAAGCTCTAGAATTGAAACTAAAAACGAAAAATATTTCGAAAATTTTAAAGTAAATACGAAATGCTAGCTTAATTGATTACTCGATAAATGTTTCATGTTGCTGCGATGATTGTTTTTAGGATAACAACAAAATAATTGAAACCGTTTAATCGTTTACTGATTGAAATCGTGTAGACAGTCACAAAAAAATATGCAATAAATAAATATTAAAAAAAGAGCATACAATGGTAAAACCAATAATACATTCCTCGCTTCACTCGAAACCTAAAAAAAAAAAAAACCAAACATTATAAAACCATACGCATTGATTAAATAAGAATGTACACTCGAAATGCCGAGTAAATAAATTCCACCAGAAAACACCTGAAATTTAATTTCGTTTTTTTCTCTCTTGCAAAATTTTTAAAAACTCTTTTTCTTTGTGCCTTTGAACATAAATGTCGCTATGTACACGCGTTCATACTTAAACATTTAATTGGTTATTTCGTAACATAACGTTTAAATTTACCTCTCGGTATAATAATTGCGATAAACGCTCAATTTCTGTTAACGTGACAACTATGAGACTGCGTTCAGCCACTTGGGTATGCGGATCACTCCCTCCTAATGTAGACACTAATGAAACCGGTACTGATGATTACTGCCGGCAAAGCCATATAAGCCATAAAGAAGAGCCATCGTTAAAATTAAATAAAGTTAACGAGACGTCGACTGTATAAGAAAAACGGGTCCAAGAAAAATGATTGCTTACATTTTTCCAGAAAATAACGAGATTTTAAATATATTCATGACATGCGTTGATATAAAATATATGTAAAAGATCTAAAAAAAAAAAAACTCCATGTCAGAATGTAAAGTTTACTTTAATTTATAATGTGTATTTGTACTGTCGAGAACGACAATTAAGAAAAATCTTAGGAAACGACCGTGTTATTATATTATAATAATCAAGAGGTTGCAGGTGCGCGTTGCACCTATACATTGAATTGTTTTAACACTATAACGGAACATGTATCTGCTGAAAAATATTGTACTAAACGAAATGATAAAAACAAATTACTTCTAAAATCGATGTATGACAGATGGCACATGTACGTGATGGTAAATAGTTTTCTAAATACGCGATGGTACACAAATGTATAATACGAAATGTTTAATATCGAGGAAAGCTTAAGAAATGTCAACCGTCATAATACATGTTTTCGGGGGCGCAAATCCTTTCGTCCTTTCCTCCCTTCGCCTGTAATAATAATTGCATTATTTTCCCCAAGATTTGATTACACACTAGTAGTTATATATATGACTGTCGTTATTATTGTTAAAACGCGATAATAGCCATTCGTAAACAAGTACCAAAATAATATGCCTTGACGAATTGCAAACGAAATATCATCAATTAAGTGAAAACGAACTCGTTTAATCCGCAATGTTTTTGACGCAGTTCAATATTTTTTTTTTTTCGCTGCAAACGAACCAACAACGCCGAGTGGGTAGATAGTGTTTGCGCATAACAAGCTACCTCCATAACATTATCAAAAGACTATAGCTAGTGTTATGAATTAAACAATATAGCGGCGATGGTTCGCTGTTCGATAAAGTACCCCCTCCCCTCCCCCTCCCGATATCACACCGAAAGCGGATTCGATTCAAGACGCTTGCCCTAGGATATAAAAAACCATTATACGTCCATTGCAGAAACCTAGGTTATACCCTATTCGACGTTATAACATTGAATTTTGTTTGAAATGTTAATAAACGTACCGTTTTCGTGTGCACCGATTGAAATCAAAAGTATTAAAGACGAATTGAGCTCTGAAAAAAAATGCGCTCTTCACTTCCCACATAGAGTTACGAATCGCTTCTCGGGTTTATTATTACTCGCGGTTGTTTAATAATAATATATATATATTTACATACTGAAACAAAAATATTTGCACGCCAGACCGTAATGCTAACAGCTACAGTAGGTCCACACGTATCCTTATGCTTTCCAATATTGATAAATAACATTGTGACGCGACCTTTACAAGACCGTATTAAAATCGATAAATACTCTACGCGATACCGTAGAGCTGCAAAAGCCACCAAAAGGCGCGTATTTTTATCCGATGATATATTATTATAATATCACATCGTGTGATCATTGTAGAATCGGACTGTCAACATCGTGTTGTGGATCGAACGATTTCGCGCCAACGTTGTACAGCGATAAAAAGGAGAAAAAGAAAATGATTAATTTTAAATAATTCGGGAAAAATATGCGGATCGTGCTTATATATATATATATATTAATATGTATACAACGCGAGGGACGGATAACACGTCAAGTTTTTATCATAAATCTAAAGGAACAACTCGGTGGAATATTATCCCTCGACCGAAAACTGTTTTTTTTTCTTTCCACGGTCTACCGCACGTCACTGAAAATTGTATCGGAAAATGTCATCGCATCGGACGACCCGGCGGGTCATAATAGTCTTCCTCGGTCTTGTACAACGCGCATAATCAGTGGCACACCTCGCATTTGAAAAATGTAATCGGGGCATACTGCAAAACACCACCCGTGATGGCCTCGGATCGATTTTCACCATACTCAGCAGCCCCGATCGTCACGTACACGTTATAGTATAATAAATAATGTAAATTGCGATTAATTGAACACGTATTATTTACGGATCCGAAAAAAATTGTCGAACGCATAAAGAGCTCACCCTTACAGCCGGTTTATCTTTTGGTGAGACGACGGGATATTTAACGCCATGTTCGTCGGAAGCAGTGTAGCAATCTCCCCGCTAACGGCAGGCAATGCGAAATCGAGTTGATCTCTTGTAAGTCGAAAATAAGCATGTCATTTTCTTTCATCGTCTATGAGGTGTGTGCGGTAATAAGATTTTCAAAAGCGCTTATTCTTTACGTCACGTAAACACGTCGTATTTTTTCTTTTTTTTTTCTTTGACATCGTCAAACTAATGATTTCTTAATCGCATTCCTCCTCTTCTATTGCTTTCGCGAACAAATTGACAATAGCGTCATCTATGACGGACGTTTGGTGAAAAACTACAAAAATATTAACCTGACTGCAAGCAGTCGACTGCAGAAAATAAAAGCACTCGTTAATTGTTGCTATATTTTCTTTTATCTATCCGTTTGAGTTTTGTGTCGTATGGTTTTCTGGACGTGAAAACTTATTTTTCTCAATAAACATAAATTGGCGTGATAACGAAATTATTTTATTTTATTCATCATTTTTTATTCTTCATATGTTTCATTTTCTCCAACTTTACATTATACCAATAAAAACGAAATTCTGCGTATTCTGGCCAGTGCCTGGGCCATGTTTTGGTGACCACCATCCCAGGTCATTCATTTAATCATCTACAAAGGAGGCTTTGATTCACGAATTTGCAAGTTACACACCTATTATTGTGCACTGCCGAAATCGCGTGGAAACCAGAAGTACCCCATGAATTCCCGACAACCTCTTCGAAGCTCTTTTTTTATTAAGCTAATAACCCAAGTTATTGATGATGTATCAACAATAAAAAAAAAAAAATCCTATTCTTTTACGCCTCCGTATTTTTCTGCATTCACTGGTAATTACCGTTTACCAGAATTTGTAATCATTTGTATGATATGATTATGTACATGATATAATAATATAGGTCTCCACGTCATGCCATTATCGGTTGAGCGAAGTTCACCTGCAGCTATAGTAAACGTAAATAATAATTTTCCACAGAGGTTCCGTACTCGATTTCTGAGTATTATTATGTTCATAAATACTTGAACGTTACATTATAAGTTTTTCGCTTGGAGGATCAAGCTTGTCATAAACGAGGAAAAATATTAATCTATAATTCAAAAGCTTTTCTCAGTAAATATTCTCGCTTTTACGTTACATACATGTTTTGATCGCCTGCGTTTAACTTCGCTGCCTACATTTGTGCACAAGCTTGAGGGTAAACTAAATCGGAGGGAGTAAACTTAAATAATCGTTTATTAACAAGTAGACACTCTTGTACAGTCCATGTGACAAAGTGTTGTATATACAGCTGTAGCGCTCATTTTACCAATCATTTTTATTATTAATATTTTTATTATAGGTACCATCGACGTATTGTTGCGTTGTTTTCATAACGATACCGAATTCGGTAACGAAACAATCCATAGCGCTTCTACATTTAGATGTATACTATGTTTTATGGTTCGCTATATTATGTGCTGTTCCAAAAATGTTCCGACGCCGAGAACATTAACATTGTTTTATCTCCATGGCTCGAATTCGCTCGTTTATCTATACACATTACCACTAGCTGAATTGCCCGGCTTCACTCGGAACAGTTTTGGCCGGGGCATAGTTTGTAACGGATTACTGTATACTTACCTTGCACTATTTAAATCCTAGCCATGTTTCGTTTATGCTTATCGTCAATGGCTTGTACAGATTTTAACTAAATAGATTGTTTTGATATGTTTGTGGTGTTTGTCGTAATGGTACATTTAGTAGTGTAATTCTTAACCGAAAACCCGCGGACCGCCGCGCAATCCGCGGATGAATTATTGGTTAATAGCTGATCCACTTCAGCGCAACATTTTTTTTAAATCCTTCCTCGGTGCACACTTGGAGTATTATAGGGGAACCACTGTGTCAATATTCAAGACCATACCTTTTGTCGTTTTTGAGATAAAGCGATCAGTGAGTGTTTGCCTTGATGAGTGGCTCGCACGGAACCGTCTTGGCCGAGACCAACAGTACTACGAACGTTCACGAGCGGGACGGTTTTGCGAGCACGACGAAAAACATCTGCGGTCAAGCCGTCTTCGAGCGATCATCTTCTATACATGCGGCAATCGGTTATCGAGTGTTTATTGTTATATATTGTCACCCTTCGCTGCCGTGTCAGTTTAAATTGTTGTTACGTCAATAATTAGCTTAAACATTTGGATTACAGCAAAGAGCATTGTTAACGCTACACTAAATCGCATTACACAATCAAAACAAACCAAAGTAAAACGGTACGTACTCACCATGGTTAAAGTAATGATAATTGTATGGTTTTTATAGTTTGCACCGATGTTCGGGAACACTTTCGTGATCAATTCCTGTTTCGACGATGAGGAATTGTCAAAAATTATGTGCGAACGGAACGAGGCCAGTGGAAGCCTCAACCGGAATTTTTCCGCTGCCAATATCTAGTGATTGCTCGGAAAATACGCCAATTCGTCATTTTGTAACGCGACTCGTAAATTCGTTGATAACTTGAGAGTTTCACGTACGTTCACAAATTCGATGGACATAAAGCAAGCGTTCATTTCATCAGCAACTACTGATAATGGAATAAATTACTGGCAGCGTTCGACGAAAATCCCCATCCAGCAGAATACCTCCATAGAGCTCATGATTATTTCGCAAATCTATTGCGAAATACGACCGAATGCCTCGTATACACGTATTACCGTTGTCGTTCAAATTCTCAGTAAATATATGGAAATATACAATGTTTGAAACTAAGCTCCCGTCCAAAATATCAATGAATTTATTGTTTCTATAGAAACTGAACGTGACATTTTATTTTATTCTATTATATTATAGGTGTGGGTGGTTTTCTTTAGAAATTTGCCTCGCCTTCTCATTTTTTTATCTATGTTACCAAGGTAACCCGGGAATCAACATATAATTGTTTTTATTTTTTCCAAAACCATGAATATTTTTTTGTTCTTGGCCCGGATCAACCTTTTAAAATCAAAACATTTCAAAATCCTTTCCTATTGCCTAGGCGACGATACAAACATATTCTGAAAATTTCAAGTTGCTAGCTATAATAGTTTAGGCTGTGCGTTGATTACCAATTAGTCGGTCAGTCAGCCGGAACTTCATCTTGTATAAATATAAATTATTATTATTATCATTATCATATTTCGTCTGACTCCAGTAAAGCCGCAAAACATATCCGTTTACTGCATGCTTCAGTTTAGATAATACACCCCGCGGTTAACCACGTTCAACCCACTTATTGAATCCGTCATAATCATTATCGCGGCTAGCTACACCGTCCGGTGGTATGCGATTTGTCACTGAATCTTTTGACGACCGCGAACGCAGATCGTAGCGCAGTCAACGTCCTATTTATTGCTCGAGGCGTTTATTTCACCGTCATAAATCAGGGCAAACTTGAAGTGTCCACGTAAATACGCGGCTGCGGGTGATTCAATTGGTAATAAAAGAGTGTACACTGTTTAAAATTCTAATACAAACATGATTTTGAGTCACACGACCGTCCAGTAGTATAAATTTGGGGCTTCTGATAATTCTTTTTACTGGAAGTCTACACATCTTTGATGATAAATTTCTATTTTTTTTTTTACATTTTTCCCGAACTTCTTACATGGAGTTTCTGAGCCAATACATTCTACAATTGTTTGTATTTTTTCCTGAAAAACTACTTGTTGAGTCCATGAAGGAACCATACTACTCGTTAGAATTCAACGGATCCTTATATATTCAATAAAGCCTCATGAACAGCAAATAATTTCAACACATTTTAACGATCCATTAAATTTATCAAATTTAAAGAGGATGATGCTATGTATAAAGTGTATCCAAGTGCGATTTCTTATCACCGACTGTTCTACGGTGCATAACTAAACAAAATTAAACGTCGCAGAACTAACACAACTGCTTTTAGAACTGCAATGTTTAAGTTAGTCTACAATCGCGATTGCCTCCGTAGTAGCTGACGGCCGGTTCTTATCGATGTCTCGCCATAATGTTTTGAAGAAATAAAAGTATAGATGAGTTCTTAATGTTTTCTACCTGAAGTACTCAGACTTTATCGTCAACTTGAAGCATTGGAAAAACACTAAACGCAAGATTGCAAGTGATTATAACACACGTGAGAACAATATGTCAGGCGGCCAATGTGCAGTATATGGTTACTATTCGGTGTTGATTCTGCCGTTCTGTGAAAAATAAACAAGTTTTATGAACAATTATAACTGAAACAAACAACGATGGTATGTGAATTGTAGATGTTACATAAAAAAAAATTGTTTACTCGATCTAGTGTCGCGGTTACTTGTGAACTAAATATATTCATTATAGATGTAATGTACGATGTATGGATTGAAGGTTCCGACAACGATAGACTCGGTCGAATACGAAAAAACTTATCGATTTAAATTCAAAGACGGAATATTATATACGTAAGTATCGACAGATTTTTTTGACAACCGCAAAATCGATGAAAGGGTAAAATATTCGATTAGGTTTCGTCGGCAGACGATCGAAGACAACTATAACGATCTCGCATCGGTCCCTGATATTAGATCGTGCAAGTCGATTCGCGGTCGTCCCGCGTCCGTCGCGTTTTAGTATATTTTTATCCACTATCGATTGACACCAACGCGACCAGCGCTCGAGAAAGAAATAAGAACAAAATACAACACGTATATACGTGAGAAAACTTTTTACCGTTCACGGTATAATACATCGTAGCCGCGGTAAACAATAACACGATTGATTCGTCGCGTAGTAGTTTTAATAATGATATATAACACTATAAGTATCTATATATGCGTGCGATGCTGCGTATTTCTGGGGATACACATGAGTTTCACTTCAGAGTCCCGAAGAGGTACTTTATTGTATCCGATACATGCGGTTTTATCCTTTAGTAAAAATTTACATTTTTTGAAGCCGTTGGTTATTGTGTATAATATATATATATAATATATATATATTGGTTATCCATCCGACTTTTACTTTTTAACATTTGCCGCAGCCGAGTGTTATTATTTATACCTTTGCGATATACACCGCACCTCACGCAATCTCAGATCTATAATGGATTGTTCGATGAACATATACATATTAATATTCCACTGAATAGCATATGATGGATTTGCGTAACTCGTTATTTATAAATTACATGTATACGTATCGAAAATCCCTAAAATATACGAATCGTGAACACACACGCATGTATACTTTTCGCACCACGCGTATGGTATTTATTATACTGCTCGCATACGTCATGTGTACTCTTGAAAACTTCAGCCCAATGTGCGCAAATAAGTTTTTCAATGCATTTTTAATAATTCCTAACGCGAGGTGTTCGAAATTCGAAAAGAATGTCCGTGTGTGTAATATAAGAGACCAGAGAGAAAACAACCATGATCATTTCTTATGATAATTATATATACCGGTTTCGGAGGAGTACATTTTATAAATGCCACATTATTCCGTGTAATTTGTCGAGTGACAAACGTCACGTTTTTCTTTTATCGGTCGCAGGACAAAGGTTTTTTTTTTAAAAAATCTCACGAAATACAATAAACATGGTTAACCCTAAGACGTTTGGTACTTTGAGCTACGACTAAAATGTTTACTTAGTTCGTTTCACGTATATAGTATAGGTATATTCGATTCTGGGCAAATTTAGAATTTATACAATTAATACAATATATTATTATTACGACGAATCTCTATAGATTTGTCTTATTTTTTCTGTGATCAAACTTTCAGTAAGAAACCTTAAGTCATAAAGTTGAATGTGGCATAAATCTCTTAGTTACAGAAAATCGGACGTATTCTATTCCATCGGTTGTTTTCCGAAACGTAAGAAAAGCTTGGAAAAAACTGAGAAATTATGTGAAATACTCTCGAAACCGTTCACACTTGTTTTGATGAAATTAGTTATTTTAATTAAGTGGCAGTGGCTTGATAGATTTTTCGGGGGTAATCCTCGGTCATCCTTCCTATTATTTTCAAATCTAAAGATTCAGTAAGATAAATTTTGTTTTTTTTCAAAATACATCTAAATCGATTATCTTTACCAATATTGACGATTATATGTTTTCAATGTGATCTTCAAGATATTCAGTATATTTCAAAAATTACAACAACCATTGTTTATCTTTCGAATGCCACGATTAATTTAATATTATTTTAAACAAATAATTCGACCAAACACCCGAATCTATAAAGATGATTATCTGATCTATGTCTAAGATCAGAACAAACATCTCGCCCAACTTTTATACATCATTGACCTTCTTTTTAAATGTTTGTTATTTTTAATTACTGACGTTCAATATGTTTCAAATGATCGAACTTTGTTTACAAGGTAACAATCGCAGAATGAAACGATTATGTATGGTATATTTTTTACAGAAAAACATTTAAGCCAATTAAAAAGTTTTAGAAAACAAGAATTATTTTTAATGTTCTTCGGACTTCAGTGTTGAAAATATTACCATAAATTAAATACGATCAGTCACGTTGAAACAAAAATAACTTTTAGTCCTTTTTGAAGTCAAGCAAAAAAACATTTAGGTCGAATAAAAGCATTATAACAAATTAAGTGATTAAGTGTGTGTTACGTAAAATAAAGGTATGCCATATATATAGGTGCTCGCATAAATTACAATTATAACTTGTAACTGGTGTACAGACACTCTTCTAAAATCAACCGTTATTTTCGTGTAGTAAGTATTAACTCGCCAAAAAATGTATTTACTGACTCTTCAACAATATACGAGTAGATACGTATATATAATATACACGTGTAAATTACGAAAATAAAAAAAATAAGGCGTTCATCATTCACCATTTAATCGACGGAAATTGTTGTTTAAAAAAAAAATTTCTTTACATCAACGCGCGCCTCACACGATAATATTATGCACCCGTAATACCATGGTTACCCAATCTATTATTTCGTTTACTCGTTGACAACACTGTGCCGAGGTATTATTATTATTTTCAAATGTTTTCGAAGCGCTTATTAATATGCAGTTTTAAAACTTTTGACGTAATAAAGCCATGTTTTAAGTTTCTGAGCATAGAACATGATATGAATTTAGAACACCTGCACGGTCCCGTTGTGTCCGTCCATCCAATCGTTTGTTACCAGTTCATAGTTACGGTTGTTGATATTCACACGTACATTACATTCATAATATCTGACATAAAAAATTATTTAAAATAGGAATATTAAACATAGATTCATAAACTAGCCACTGTTAATAAAATAGGTAGTTACCAAAATATAAATACACAATTGATAAATTAAGATAGTACATCTATTTAAATATTTACACATACGCGCATGTATAGCAATTACCAAATTCTTTTTAAATGCGTTTAAAATGGAATAATTATGATTTATTTTTTACGACTCGTTTGGAGACCGGGAATTCAGCAAGCTTGCAGAGAAGACTTTTCTAGCTCTTTTTAATTTAACTTTCAAGCGATTTTTATAATACAAACAATTTGGTACTTTTTCAAAGTACTCGAGAACTCGCATCGTTTTATTTCATGACAAGTTCAAATTTCGATATTCTTATATTAGCTAAACATATAATTTTTATTAATTTCGTGCAATTAAATTCCAGTAAATCAGCAATATTCAGTTAGACGTGTTGCACAATAATATTGTTTAGAAGTCCAGGAATAAATACCTTCTGTGTTCGATCAAAAGCAGTGATACGATATATAATATATATGTATGTAATATTAAATCGAGTTCGAATCATTAAAACCTACTTTGCCCACAATATTTGATATTGTCATCGATTTGATTGTATCAATTATTTCGTCGGTGATCCTGCAGGATGAAAGAGATAGGAAAAGTCGAATGAGTTAGGTTACAACGATAAAAATAAGAATATTCGTGCTAAAACCGTGAGAGAGAGAAAGTGGGAGAGAGAGAAAGAATTATTTCTCAACGTAGCGTTTACCTATTTTTCTTACATTTTTCAGCCCTATGTATTTCTCGTGGTTTTCGAATAATGGTCTTTGTCAGCGGTAGGATTAAAATCGCAACACGCCTTTAGTGGTCCACTGTCGCAACCAAACAACAATTCGCGCATTAACAGACATTTCAACGGTTCCGTTTTATTAGGCTTTTTAGTAATTCGGGATCCAAACATAGTGAATGCGGTAAAATTAAAGCAAACGTTATTACTGCTCGGCCGAAAACTGCTCCTTTCAAATAGATTTTCGCCGTACCATTATTCGAATATTATCAACTATCGTTGGTTTTAATAATTGTTTTCGTATTATCATCTGGTCCATCATAAGACGACTACATTCACAACCCATCCTTAAAATAAAATAGTTATAAATGTATTTCGCTTGTTTTATGTGTATTTATATCTTATATTGCCCCTAAAACTTATCACTTTTACTTGTTGTAAACAAAATTTATGCTTCATAGATTGTGCCAAGTTTTTATGTGAAAAACATCAACAACATAAGTACAACGACATCGATCATCACGACCATAAGCACCTGGAAGGGGAAGGGAAATATGGGGCACATGCTTCTTGTATCATTTTAACACCAGGCACGGTATATGTCATGTCTGATGTTAAAATATTAATATACATACTAGCAATATTTTAAAGAATTGAACAACGAACATAAATAAAGATAGTGTTGGAGACAAATTAATAAGTGATCATTTCCATGGTCAAATTGTTGCTAAACTGTTGATCGGTTTGCAAAAAATGCAAGACGTTTGCATAACGTTATATAGTTGCTTTTTCAGAAAGAATAAAACCGTTTAGTATTTACCACCATTAAAATATACCTTACAATTTCATTTCATTTCCATAGTGCTATAAAAGTTGTAATAAACTTGTCATATTTGAAAATATCTGGCGACAACTTTTATCAAATTAGAGAACAATTGCGTTCGTCAAAAACGTGGTTGTTATTAAAACAAAGGACACTTTACAGTTTATACGTTACATTGTACACACTCACACTTATTTTCAAACATTACAATATGTTTTCGATATGAGTATTGAAACTATAAGGCCTGTCATAGAAAACTGTATGCGGGTGTCATTACAAGCGCTCACAACTATATCGTTTGACTAAACTACAACAATACGCGCTGCCCTCACCAAACACAGGCCGGGGGATGGGAATAGTTTATCAACCCGCTTATTGACCCACGCCCATCGTTGAGATAAGTGCGACTGGGCGCGTTATTAAGCTTTACCGCGGTGAACTGCAAAACGTCCGCTGCCCGGAACACTATTAGTCATATTTTTCACTGCGATACGTCATGAAACACGCTCGGCTGTGAATATAATTTACCGAGAACACGGCGTCCTGGGAGTCTCGTCCTCGGAGCCACATCCACGAGTGCTTTGTTGCCGGGGCGGTGCGAGCGAAGACTCTTCGCCTCCATTCAATAAAAGTCCATTTGCCGAGAGCCTATATATATATATATATATATATATATATATATATGCACGAAGCTACCTGTAGGCCCCTTCGCAACACCGCCGCAAAAGTCATTCATAATAACGTATTTTACATTATTCGAGTGCTGAACAAGGGTGGCGCGGCGGGGTCGGACGACACGAGGCGGCTACGTAATAAATTATTGTTTGGTGCACGTTGAAATTCACGCATTACCCATTAAACGCAAACAACCCCGACGAGGTACCCTCGGTACCCCGACGACGAGGTGTGCGGAAGGTAAGAAGACTAATTCTCTTATGTCCCGTCGGAGAACAGCGGGCACGTCGTCTCAGCAGCGGCAGCAGCAATATGATGCGCGGTGGTTTAAGTTTCCCGTTTACGATTTTTATTACATTGTGATAAAACAAGGGTCTTATTTTTTTTCACATAATTTCGGATGTCGCTTTGAATTCGGTGTCATCGGTTCGAACACCGACGTTAAACGTAACGAGTGCGAGATCACTATAATTGAACGGGAACAAAAAGTGTCAATGATTTTAATATCTATAAATATATATATTTTTTTTTTTTCAAAAAACCATAGTAACATTACGAATTAATTCATACGGAATCGCGGACGGAAAACATACGGGACATTTTTAATTGAAAACACAGATTGCGTGTAGGTAATTTATTATTATACCTACTATCGCCTTTTTTTCAATTGCGATTTTCGAATTGTTATTTTGTTTTTAAATTAATCTTCCGGTCCGTTGTAAACCTGTCATTTATTTTATTTTATTAAAAGGTCATATGGCTTAAAACTGAACGACCGAATAATCTTATTAGTGCGTCGGTGATATTACTATAGTATACAATGATGAAAATCTCTGATGGCCGAATTCATTTTAAACGATTGAAACGATAAAAAAAAACTGCGTTGCCTAAACTACGGATAATGGAAACTAAAATTCCAATTCAACAATTATTATGTTATTGATTTTTCTACCAGGAAAATTTGAAGAAAAAATATAACTGAATAACCATTCGAAAACGTTTTATACTATAGTGTTTGTTCTGAGCATAAACGAATATTTGTTTAAAAGCACTCGCTATATATTATTTTTAACACAAATCTAATAATTCGGTAAAATATGAACGTACATTTTCTGAAAAATATATGTCAAAAGTAACTGTTGACGAAATAAATGTTTTCAAAAACAATTTAAAACCACGTATTTGATAAAAAAAAATATGATTTTTACTCTGCTGTTGTAAAGAAATTATGGTTTTTTATAATTTCTAAACTTTCTATATAAATAGTATTTTATCACATTAAAAATGTATGCTATATTATTCATGATATAAATTCACAAAAACCGTATTGAATACACAAAATATATAAAACATAAATAAATTACTTGTTAAATGAATAATCATAAGTCATCACATTTCACAGGAAATTATTCGTCTTACATTAAATCTTCTCCTTTCAGAAACCTAAGTATTTGTTTAATTATTATTACCAAAATATAATTTTTTGGTCGTTATAAATTTACTTGTTACAGACACTGAGATATTTGAGCTGAATCTATATACATTTGGCAATCTCTATTTTCCGGCGTTTGCGTACTCATAAGATTCTTGATGAACATCTACCTTTAAATTTTTTTTTTAATTTCCTTTTTCGACTTAATTAAATTCAGAAAATGTTACCGAATCGCTCAGCTCTGGTTATCAAGGTTACCAAATCCGGCGAAACCTATACGTCTATTTCTTCATCTGGGAAACAGTATGTAAGTAACCCTACAATGTTTCGAGGCGTTTGTCCTTGTAATCCGTATTCATATCAATTATTTACCTACTATGATTATTGAAAAGGCTCCCGATTGTATGATTTGGATATTTTGATTTTTCCAAATAGTACAATAAATAATTTCAATGCCAACGAATTATATTTTACACCTAGTGATTTGGTTGACTTCATAATGAATACGCATTTATCCTCTATTAACAGACGAATAGAGCAGTTGCTGCGGGTACGCTAAATCAATCAATGTAAAAACGAAAATATGGTACAATCGGTTTTTCTTAAAAATCGTAATAATTTAATAATAAAAACAATTTAGACATTAGGTCGTAACAAAATGATCAGCAAAATATCTTAACAATTAAAAGAGTTGTACACCAATAGGTATTACATAATATTATACATGAAACATAATAACTTACTGATGTGTTTGAAATAACTACATTTTAACATTTTAACACGACAAACGTCATGTGCTGAAATAGTAATTTGTATTCGTTAGGTTTTAGTGCCGAAAAACACCTTTGTGATTAGAGCTCGAAACAGCCGACGAAGTGTCATCGGCAGGTTGGTCGACAACGACCCGGGTAGTAGTTATTTGTCGATGGGCAAATGCTCATGCAAGTAGGTCCTGTTGCCACCTTCAGCAAACTGGGACGCCGCGTGTCCGTCGCCCTTCAATATCCATTTGGTGGTCAGAAGTCCTTCAACACCGACGGGACCACGTGCGTGTATCCTGGCTGTGCTGATGCCAACCTCGGCGCCTAAAACCGAAATGGAAAAAAAATGTATACAGCGTGTACTGAAAATACCAATCCTGGTACGGCCACGAGTAACCAATATCGATTCGTTATGGTATAATGTTGAAAACATAATGACTTTTATTGAAAACCCACAATAGAAAACCTAATACTTTTCGTTTAATTTACACATGATCATAATTTCCGTACAATTTTAAATTATAATAAAGAGTATTCCATAACAAACTCGCGTGGTCAATATTGATTATAGCTTTAAAAATTATAAACTACAACAATTCGTAGACAACTTACCCAAGCCGAATCTAAACCCATCAGCGAATCTCGAACTCGCGTTGTGGAACACGCAGGCACTGTCAACGTCTCTTTGGAATTTCGAGGCGGCATCGACTAATTTTCGACAAAAAATTAATGAATAAAACAAATAAAACAAATATATGTATATCGTATTATAATACTCGTAATATAGAGCATGCCGGCATTAAAGCCTTACCGTTTTCGGTGATGATAACTTCGGTGTGACCGCTTCCATACGTGTGTATGTGGTTAACAGCGGTGTCCAGGTCTGAGACCAGCTCGATGGCGCAGGCCAACTCGCCGTACTCGTGTTTTAGTGACTTGGCCCTGGGTGGACCGAAAGTCAAGTGTTTCGACAGTTTTGGACCGGAAAACAGTTGCACCTGTACAACAAAAACAACAATTTTTATGAACGTTATAAATCTTTGAAATTAAGATCAAGACGGCATGAGCCATAGGCAACCACAGAATTTTTTCTACAGGGGCGAGGGGGGGGGGGCAAGTTTCGTGAAATATTAAATTATGATCTAAAAAAAGTGTAAAAGTTATTAAGTTTAATTTAACATTTTGTCATTATGTCGTATGTTTGGTTCTCTTATCGTGAAATACACATCACGCGGCAAGGATCGATAACGTACGGAAATTGTATTTATTTTTTTTTCAAACCAAGCCGAAACACTCATAACAAACAGACTGCACACTCTAAACGTGTAATTATTAATATTATTGTTCACGCGTGAAATATTTCCGCAAAAAAATACGATTTACCATAAATCCGAGACTGGAACAAGATGGTGATAACGATAAACGTCTTATAATTTAATACGTTGAAGATTGTATTGGCTTTTGTCGAGCCCTATTGCGCAGAGATAAAATATGTGAAAAAGTTCAGTTCGTTATAAACTTGCGACAAACACGCGTGTAATATAATATTATTTTAGGCACGTATTCAACGGCGCTGCGGCGGCTCGAATAGGATGTTAGGATGTAAACGTTTACTCGAGAGTTTTGCGAACGGTTTTCAATGTTTGTAAGGGGGTGTGAAATTAAAATTATTTGAAAGAAAACATACCTCCTCCTCCCTCCAGCATTTAATTATGTTTTTAATTTTACGTATTATGATTGGTGTTGACCAATACATTTAACATACATTTTATATTATGTTATATGTAGTTACATATTGTATGCATATGTAAATTACTATTTATAACCTCACTCACAGTACGTTTGCACAATAAAATATATTAAATCTACGAAAAACGTGTAACGTAAAAATAATCAGCAAACAAACTGTGCGCGTTTAACTATTATACTAATTCAATAATTACGTTTTCACTCTTTAGCATATCACAGATTTCGTTGAAGAACGGTTGGTGGAACAAGTCCTCGTGGATCAGTAAGGTTTCCATTGCGTTGCACGCGGCTGGGTAATCGCACTTGGAATCCCGGACTAGAACAAACAAATTGAAAACATGTTAAACCATCGTTAATGAATATTTGACCCAACGCGTTTGCTTCAGGATAACTGTACTCACTTATAGTCAGGGCCTTATTCGGGTCGGCGTCCTTGTCTACGTATACGTGGCAAATTCCTTCGGCGTGCCCGAGCACGGGTATGTGCGCGCTTTGATCTTGAATGCTTCGGACCAACTCGCTAGATCCACGTGGGATGATAAGATCTATTTGGTTTTCCATGGACAGCAGATCGCTGATTTGTTCCCGAGTTGAAACCTATACGAGCGTAAATCGACCATTTTTATTACATTGTTTGTACATTGAAACCGAATAATACGTATATTTTCGTCGAATTATTACCACACCGACGTAAATCACGTTAATAACATTGACGTCATTAATTGAAGAATAAAAATTACTCAAAGAGCTACATCTATAGATGATAACATAAATAATAAATTCATCAATTTAAACGATTTTTTTATAATGCTATGTCCACAATTGCATTATTTTTCAAACAACCTTTAGACTTTTTTTTTTTTTCAAGTAACTTTTGGCATAACAACCCGTCATTGTTACTAATATCACTTGGGTACTTTTTCCTCTACTCGATTTTCTCGTGTTTTCACTCAGAGGGAAAACTTTCTTAAATGTTTTATGAAGATGTATTACAATATATTTATTTCAAGTTGAACGCTATTAGGTTTTTGCTTTTAGCTTTCTAAATTTCATAGAAGCGTTATAAACATCAGCCGAGTATTGGAATTCTCTGCAGGTTCTTTAAATTTTGACTTTAATGACATGATCATCGACCGTCGTCTGTTTAAATATTTCATCAACAAATGTTGAATGGTTTAAATGGATATAAATTCTAGTTTATTCTCCCTGAGATAACAATGATTAATCTTCACACTGTATTTATTTAATAATCGTAGATTTTTTTTAAAAATCTCATCATTTTTATCCTGTGCGGACCTAAACGTTCACACATTATATTCCGACTTTTGAACGAACCAAGGAACGTAAAATGTCTTAATATCGATTTAAATGTTTTGTTTGTTAAAATTTTTTCAGACAATAAATATGAACTAAAAATTTTGAACAATAGTTAGTTTGATTTTAAAATTGGAAACAGGTGTAGTAATATTTTTTCGATCTGATCTTTTTCCTAATCGTAAGGAAATATTGTAAAAATAAAATTATAATTGCTATAGTTTAGATACAAACAAAATCTAAACATTTTATGTTCCGTAGCTCACGACCTACCAAAGGAAGTCTCGTGTTCACGTGGTTTCACGAGTGATATATACCAGTATACAAGTGTAACGGTCTGATCTGGCATATTTTATTGTGAATATAGCTCACCAGAGATATGGCATCCTGGGCGCCGACGGTGGCCAATGCTTCTTTGACTACATCCATGAGTGCTTTGTTGCTGTACGCTGCCTCTTTGCCTCCTTTCAATAAAAGTCCGTTGGCTGAGCTCAACGCCAAAGCAGCTACCTAAACAGACCCATGCAGGTGTCATATAAAGATAACAATACTATGCAGTCGAGATTTCAACCCGTTGTCCGGTTACACCGGTTATGTTACACCGGTGTGTTAGAACCATTCGTAAAAATCTCAAACATTCTGTTACAAATACTTCGACGGAACAAGCGTTTGGTTGAAATCTCATGATAATATCGAATTATGTAAATAACAAAATTATTATCGTTGCACGTACCTGGGGCAAACAATCGGGCCGTGATTCGAAAATTACAAGAAGAACACCGATGGGAACTGTGACCTGAGCTAAGTCCAAACCTTCGGCAATCTTGGTTTTCCTCAGCACTTTGCCAACGTTCGTGAGACTGGTCTCGGCGATTTGTCTAAGACCTGCGAATACACGAACGTAATCGATCCCAACGTTAATGAATTATTAGGTACAGCGTTAGTTATGTGTAAATACAGAGTGTCTCGAAAGAAAATAAAAATGTCTGTGAAATTCAAAAATAGCCATAACTGAACTAGAAAAATTATTAAATATCAAGAAGTTAATGAAAATTAAAAGTTGAGCCGTCAACATTTTCAGAAAAATAAACCCTATAATATAGCCATTTTCGAAATTTATAAAAAGTTAATTTTTTTGCTTTTTTAACAATACACTTATATATTTACCAAATTATTGACAGCAAAATTACCTTTTCCCGGGGATGCTAGTTAAAAATCAGAATTTTATTATATCTGTTAACACGGGAGATATGTACATACGAGTACATGCCGGTGAGACACTCTGTACATAGTTAATCGCTTTTACAGGGACTAACGACGAGTCTTACCTGTGGCCAAACTCTTGAGCTTAGCTGGTGTCAAAGACAGTCGACTGATCAGAGGAGCCGCTGTGTCTTCTTTGACCGCTTGCGCTATGTCTTTTTCGTTTGCGTCCAAAATGTCCGCTTGTTTGCTGATCAACAAGTCGGCTAATGCGTTTATTGCACTTGCTCGGTCCGCAGCCGGTAACTTCTGCAAAACACGGCTCCCGTGACGTGCTGTGGATAAAACCGTAGGTTATTTACCGTTAAGTACCCGCTCGAGTATATTGTTTGTCATATAGTTTTATATCGTCATATATCATCTATATATATAGTTGTACATCAGTTTTGGACAACCGGCTTCATTACGTATTCGTTTTATTTAAATTTTAAACGGTTGTAATTGGACGTTATACATGGTTATACGTGTTATTTACCATGATAACAACGACCGCAAGACGCCGTGGTGATTAATAAGCACTTGTTATCATCGGTATTGTAACGTAATGCGAATAGCAAGCAAGATAAACTGTAAACATTTATTACGTTATGTGTAACTGGGAAATCTCGAAAGTCAAAATTGATAAACATGATTTTATGTTTTCCACGTCTAGTCATTACATAGTTAATTATAATATCTGCAGGTTTCAACGATCACGGTAGCCCGGTATGTATAAAAAAAAATTGTTTTTCTTTCTGTATCAAAAGCTATTAACGAATAAAATAAGCCCGATCATTAGTGTGCAACTGCAATCATACCAATACTTAAAATGTTGATTTTTTATTTTATGCTTTTAACGTTACGCAGTTTCTAATATCTATAGGCAAGACATAAACTGATTTTTCACACTTCAATAACTCAATGTATCTTGTGCTTCGCCGCCGAACGTTTACTCACTCGGGTAACCTCGGATTTACTCGGCCGCACTACATGGGTGTTATTTTATTATATTTCATGGCAGTCCACAACAATTTCAATATTACTTTATGCTTTTTACATTCGAGAAGTCGAGGGAAAAAAATTGCGCGCGACTGTCGGTTAGATTCTATAACGCGATACCGTTTAGCACGTACTACCCAACGCGTTTTCATTGATAGTGTTCGCATAGGAGTTCTCAAGTCTGTGCACAAAAAGTGGTGGCCGTCGATTGCGCGAAGACGGTTTACTGTGACCTACCGTTGTCAGCTAACGTTTCCACTGAAGTGGTGTTGGCGGCCGGTGCGTTGGTGAAGAAGGTACCGATTTTCCTGCCAGCCATGATGAACTTGATCGCTTTCTCTTGCATACCGTTGCAGATGACTACGGACACGCCTCTGTTCAGCGCCCACGTGGCAGCTTGAACCTGAAAAACGAAAATCACTCAATATTCGCACAGGCGGACTGTCAGGGTGGGAGCTAGGGAGCTCGCTTTGCGAACACGTCAAACTGCATAAAAGTCCACAAAGATTTTCACACGGAGGGACAAAAGTAATTTAAAAAGAAAAAAGATAAAAGGATAATTTTTTTATGATTTGAATAACACATATCACACCTAGGTATACAGGTTTCTTCACGTGCATAAGCTGGTATGTTAAACGTACAAGAGTATGTTTATTTTAAGTGATTAACATAATTCAATTGCAATCAACGTGGATATTCTCTACCAAGTAATGTAAGTGCTTTTTCAATAAATCGATTTTATCTGAATTTACTTGTTCACGATGAACACTTAGCATGCACAATTTTCATAAATACGCAGCTAATGTGACTAAGGTAGAGAATGTTTAGCCACAACTGTTTAGTGGCAACTGCTTCGTCATGCCTTCCCCTCGAGACGCCCATGCGACAAAGTTATATACATGCAAACTAGGGTAGGTAAAAGGCCACCATGTACAATAATCGTCAATAATAATCTATAGTCACGCGCGTTTCAAATAGAGGTCGCGATTACACGTGTAATGAACTACACGGGTACCCGTGTTGTACCTATGATGGGGTTAATGCCCGTGTAATAAAAATACCCTTGCATCTTAATTCCCGTGTATCTAAATAACCGCGTATGTTAATTCAGAATTCAGATATACTTTAAATATCAATATTTATAATAATACAATGTTAAGTTTCAATTCCGATGATTATAAATTAGGTTCTAATAACTCTTAGCGGTAGTTAGATTCACGGTTATTTACATACACGGGTGTGTAATCAGACCACTCATTGTGCGCCGTTGCGGGTCGTTTGTGCAGTTCTAACCACTATGGCAGCTCACCTTGGAATCCATGCCACCGGTACCAACGGTTGACTTCTTGCCGAACTGCACGATGTCTGCCATGTCACTGTTATAAGTCCAAATCATCTTGGCTCCTTCCTGTTTCGGCGGTAGCGTGTAGATGCCGTCCACGTCGGACATCAACACGAGCAGGTCTGCTCTGACTTCAGCGGCAAGCATAGCAGCCAAACTGTCATTGTCCTTTATGCTGATCACCTGTGTATCATCAATACATATATCAATCTATATAAATAGTTTGAAAAACATAAACGTGTTCGTTTATCGTTTTTGTGCCGCACGATTGAAAACTGCGGTCCAGTACTGTACTCGATGGTACCGAATTTCTACGTTTGAAAAATCACAGAGTTCACAAAAATATTGTACTGGTAGAAAGCGGCTAAATGTAATATTAATGTATTTTGTCAACGGCCGAAGTTTATCTTTGGATTGATGATGATCAACCAATCAATTAGATTCTGAGTGAAAACAGTGTGTTAGTTTTATCATGACGCGTGTTTTTTTTATGTCTGTGTTGGCAATTTTGACCAAAAAAATTGCTCAAGATATTTTTCTAAAATGGAATTTTGTCTAATTGGTACTTTAACGGGTCGCTTTTCGAATTTCTCAATAATATGCCGAATAATTGAGAAAAACAGAGAATAAATTGCAAAAAGAATAAATTCAAACCAGTTCGAGAGGCGAAACCTGCACAGCAGGAGCGTATATATAGGGGGGGCCGATAGGGCCCGGGCCCCCTCCGAAATGAAAAATCGCTTATGCGATAAGATAATAAAAATTGTATAGCCTGTAGTCTGTGTAGTCGGTAGATAGGAATTATCGGTATTTGTAATTTTAGCTTATAAAATATTATATTAATATTTGATTTGTCCCACTCTGCACCCGGGCCATTCCATCACTGCTATACCATAACATTAATATATTCTGTGACCGTAACATTTTGCTATTTATTATCGTTGATCAGACATCAGTTGTGTGCGGTATCTCCGAGACTCAAGTTCGAGGCTTTCGTGCTTTAGACACGTGTATTTTCGTGTTTCCGAGTATTTATATCGTATCACAGTCTGTCGTTTAGCCATATGCTTTAAAGTTTTGTGGGTACGACAGCTTCGTCATAATGAAGAGACAAATATCGATTCAAAACCTCATATTTAAAATGTATAATATTCGTTTATTCTTGTAAGAAAATATGTAATTAATTTTGAGTGACTGTAGTAAAAAAATTGTTTACTGCAATGAAGAGTTTTTATATATTTTTTACATTACATTTCATAAAAAATAAAAAAATGAGTTTATTTTTTCTCTGGTGAAGTAATGATGATAGTCCAAATAGTCCAAAGGTCTTTTAGCGTTTAAGCAATATTTGTCATTGTGCCACCTCCGTCATTTCTCCCTAAACTCTAAATACATAATCGGCCCCCTCCGAAATTAAATCCTATATACGCCACTGCTGCACAGTCTATAGTATTTTCGTCACGCACTATCGACTTGTTTATTTTACTATCGATACAAGATTTCTCATAAGGTTTTCTTTATTTGATTGTTATTTTATAAATATTAATCGCAGCAACTCGAAACATGCATATATTATCGATACATCGAAATAACATTTAATGGAAATTTTTTTTTTTTTGCAAAAGTTATAACATTAAAACTCAACCGTTATAATATATGGTTCTACTGTTATATCAACCATCTATAGAGATATAAACCGATCCAACCTACCTCTTTCACTCGGAATCATTTTTTTATTTAGAGCAATGGTACATTCAATACACAACCCTCATCCTTATATCTCATCAGACCATGGATTCCCACCCGCCTAGAAGTGTCGTCCATTTTTTTTTTTTATTTACAATTTTTGACTCACTAAAATAACTTGGATCCCATAAGTCAAATTTAAAATACAAGCAATGCACTGGTATATTCGAATACAAATGCATAATATATTATAAATTGTAAACACTGATCTACATTCTGTTTCGTACTAAACGAAATTAATAATTATTTACCATAAAGTCGTTTGAATATTTACGAGTAATATAACAGACCTTTTTTCCTTTTGATTGAATGAGCTTGTCGTCCTGCGGCGGTGGTGTTACCGCGTCGTTTGTATTGATAATCGGCACGATGTTCATACTGATGAGCTCCGACAACGTACTGATTAGATTTTTTCGCGTCTCGTCGTTATAGAAATCGGGCTTGGTGACCAAGACCTGGGCGATCTTCACTCCGTATTGCGAAAACATGGCATCGTACAGAGACATGAGGCCGGATTGACCAACGGCCGCCGCTGCTCTGGCTTCTAGCAACGTCCTGACGTCTTTCCTGGCATGGTCGGTGGGCGATAGCGTCTCTCTCATACTCAACGACATCAATAATTCCTGGGTCAGTTTTTGTTTTCCGAACGCTACTGCTCCACTGGTGACCATGATGCATTCACGACCCTCCAGATGGCATTCGGCTACCTTTAATGTTACCAATATAATATTAAAACACCTACGCAAATCAACTGTCATAAAACGGTAAGTATTTGTTTTTTAAAGAGAAAGAAAAAAAAAAGGAAACTTTCAGTAAAAACTGTTTTAGTTTTTAAAATACAGACGTCAACAGGTGCAATGTTTGCACGAGATAATTCGTTTTTGAGATAACGTTTTGAACTATCTGTCCTGGGAAAATAAGTGATTACATTCATAATCGATACGTCTCTATACCAAGTATCCATGTTTCCATGTACCATGTTTCCAAATAGATAGTGAATATATGGTATAAAGTCTGTCTGATTCGCCAAGAATTATTGCGGTTTCAATCATTTTTGTGGTTAGCACTGGACAATTTAAATTTTTTGTCAAAACGCAATGCTCATGCGATGGCGGTTTTCGTTTGGTTTCCGTACAGATAAATAACAATAACTAATAAATTAATACCGTGATGCCACGAATACATATAAGTACTTGCACGAAAATGACAAAACCCCATAAACATCGTTGAACAGTGTTTAATCATGTTAATATAGTTGATGTACATGTATTGTAATGCGTTCACACAATTCGGATATCCGGTTTAACGTTATAGAATGACGAATATTGTCAATTTTTGAAACGAAATCGAGTGTGTTGCAGGAAAACACAATATAGACACGACAAAGGGAGAAACCCGTACTATAGGTATACTGCGAAAGAATAAACAATCACTATTTTAATTCACCGCAAAGTGTATTTTTTCTTAATTTTTTTTTATTTCAGATAAACTTTACTGGTTGACCAACAACTGTACGCACTTGTTCAACGATCGACGCCAATCGACCTAGGGCAATACCGTGTTCGTCTGCTCTCGTGATAACGGCACTGCCCAGTTTGATCACCAGTCGTCGTGCGTATTTCAATTGCGTTCTGTCCGCAAACGAAGATCCGTTTACCGATTGCGAGTCGGTCGACTGCAATGCGCGTTTCAGGTCCAACTGCATGTGCTGAAAACGTAAGAACCCGTCAAAACCCGTGTTTTTCCACGCTTGTAGACCGTTAGAAGATGAATAAATAAAAACTGTACTCACAGAAAGTTGACTGTAGGACCTTCTAATACCATAGTGGCGAACAGTAGAGGGATTTGTTTTTAAACATCTGCAAATCCTAATACTACTAGACATGGTCGCTAGTTTATGATGGTGGCGTCCTAAAAACATGATGTCCTTTAAGGGGAAAAACAATCTATTAATAATCAATTCGCAACAATATAGCTGGTGTTACTGCAATTTTTTTTGATTTATAACGTTCTTGCAAAACTAAAATATAGTATATAGGTATAACGATAATTGCGCACTTGTATATTTCAATTTTTCCAAACACGATTTATTATTATATTATTATCTAATCTATGATTAAAGAACATTGGTTATGATAATAATTATCATCTAATTAACTTTAACAAAACAAAATACTGAATCGTTCATACGTACCTACCTATTATTATATCAAATTAGTCGATTAAATCAATAATAAACCAAGCAGTTATTGCTACCTATAAACGTTGGAAATTCAGAAAACTTGTTTGTACTTAAACTTGGCTCCCTGCACAGTTGTGATACAGAATAAATTACTTTAAATTCAAACGCAGGAATACTGTTGTACATAATATATACTCGCGACAAACGATTGCGAACGTAGATAGTTGTTTAATTAAAAAATTGCAAAAAGGTATTATAAATGAATACAAGAACTTGTTTACATTTATTAACATAAACTTTTCAGCTTTTATGGTTTTAACGTAATCTGCAAAGAAATGTAAGAAATAACCAATCTGGAGGGTAGCTCATTTACTGTTCCTTATCTACAAGAACGTAATGAAAATCTTGTAAAGGTGGTTAATACTTTAAAAAGAAAACAGAATTTCTGCAAGAAAAACCACTGCTCGCATACCTACTATTTAATATCAGAAATTATCTGTATATTTTTTGCACATGTCCCTTAAATATCTAATTAAAAAATAACCAATCGTTTGATTTGTCACATGAGTATTAATGTTATTAGTCACTACACATAATATTATAATATAATTGCTAATATTATTTGCTAAAAATTCAAAATAAATTCTTCCTAGTATTACACCGTCGAGTTTCGATCATTGTACTCGGAAATATCCTTTCAACTGTCATTATATAATTTATATTGAATCCAAACTTTTAGTTTTCACGAATACCATAGTTATTAATTGTAGCATAATGTAATTAAAAACAATAAATAAAATTGATTCGGTTGTTTACACAAAAAATATACTTTACGGACTTTAGTTGCAAAATATAACTGACGTATAGATATAGCATTCGTATATACTTTTACGATAACATCGCAATAGTTCAAGTAAACCGTGTTCTAAAAAACATATATAAATAAGACCAATTAAAAAGTATCAAGGAAAATCGTAAATTACTTATAAGATTATAATATCGTGTACAAGTATCGTGGAAACAAATTGATAAAAACAGATTGTAAAAAAAGTTGAAAATATAACCACTCATAAAAATATCAATACAATAATACCTGGTTTAAGGCCATTCGATATGATATTATGTTTTTTAATTCATCATAGGTACCTAAATATGTGTAACCGTATCAGTTGTGAGAGAACATTAATTGTCATTCAGTTTTAAATAGTAAATGTATTTACGAATCTTGCCCGTGCACGCCGTTAATCCGAATTAGTCATTTTATAAATGGATTTTAGCGTTGAACAGGTAAGTGTTGTGTTATAAATTCTAACACAACGATAATAAGATATAAAGAAGTACATAAGTCAATAACGATAAATTAAATATCTATTAAAACAACTTAGAAATCAATGTTCGTAATAATAATTTACAAATTACGTCTTTTAGTATAATATTACGTTTACGAGATATAAGTTATTTTTTAGGCACACTAATACCGTTTAATTTAAAATTGTAAGTCATCATTGAAGTGTTAATTAAAAAAACCCTATTTCAACAGAAACATTCGTAATATATAATATAATCGAATGTTAAAATCAAAATCCAAATCAAATAATGCCGTTGAATCAAAAAATCAAAAATAAAAACAATAAAAAAAAAAATTAAAACTCAATGTTATATTAAAAAGTGCAAATATAGAGTGAACAGATAAAAACGAATTTTACTATGAGGCATGAGAATTGTAATTTAAAATTATTAATTGGCAAGTTTTATCAAATCCGTGTGTTAAATATAAAATGTATTTTTTACAAGTTACACTCTTTTGGCCTAATACGCAGCTGCAATTTTTTTTTATAGAATTAAGACGATTCATCGATTATGATATTATGTTTGTTTTTAAGATCATGTTTTAAAAAAATATTACCTTTGATCAAGTTTACTTGGAAAAAACTACCAAGGTAAATATTTTATATAGCATAAAGTCGATGAAGAGCAACGCGGACATTATCTAACTCAATAAGGCGAAATTCGTGAGAATAAATAAGCTGTATGCGATTACGGCGAAGACTAATCCGATTATATATATCGAGTCCGTAAATAATATACCAAAAGTCAGGAAAACTATATTGAATTAAACGAAGACGGTGTTGAGCCCAACAGAAGTTCAAAAAGTACATGGTATTATGTCAATATAACGTCGTGAGTTCCGAGTTTTTTCATATTATACTCAACCAATTAGATGTAATACAATCGAGATGTATTTGAGAGTGTGAAATCTCGTGAAACGTTTAAGACCTAGCGAAAAAAAAAAAAAAACCTAAAACCTTAGAGTATTTCAAAACGTATAATTTCACCTCGCGCTACTCGGATTCGTTTTCGCGATCGGCACATAGAATCACGGCTGTTTAGCACATTATTGTAACAGCATATTACAGCTAACAAACCTCATGCGCATAATGATATCGCGGTAAAATATACTAACCTGAGTGATGAGAGGAGACGTTCAAGTGACCGGATCGGAGGTCGGGTACGTAACTGATTCGACTACACTTGTGTTCGCTATCGGGCTAATGTGCACGAGTGAACCCTGGACACTTCACCATCGGAATCGCTGATAAAATAACAACGCGGCTGCCGCTCACCTTTGCCGCGTTCCTTATCGTTTCCCGTTTCGGTAGGCCTTTATAGGACTCGGCGAGAAGCCAACAGAAGGTAAATTTGCCTATTGTAACGTCGTCGATTAACATAATAATAATATTACAATACACGTACATATCATAATTACGGTGCGAACGACGCACGCACACACTCGCATGCGCACGTGTGTTTTTGTGTAAAACAGGCAACTCCGGGAGCAAGGTCGAAAACATCGTCAATGTCGCAAAATCACAAATCGATTCAATACAACATCATGCGCGTTACACAATCCACAACACGGTTCGGGTTCATCGCTAGATACGTTTCCTTTAAAGATAAAAGTCACTTATCGAAAGCCGTGTTGTTGTACGAAATAATACGTTCCCCGTGCGTCAACACTATCACCGATCATCGCTTTGCCAATAACGTACGTGTACAGGAAAATAATAAAACAACACGGTATCCAACTACGTGAAAACGCGCATCGGCGTGAGTATCCTTTTTCAATTTTTTTTTTTTTTTGCTCAGCAAGTTTTACAATTTAATTCGATCGAAAATCCAAATCTACACGCCACAGTGTTACGTTATAATTTCATTTGTTTATCTTCGATAAAAAAAAAAAAAAAACGCGCAGGTTAAATGTTCGTTTTACACTGTGAACTTTATTCCAACCGCGGTAGAGCATACGCGTACGGAATACGATTAAACGCCTATAACAAATCACCAGTGTACCTGCATGTGTTATCAACGTAATACTATAGGCAGGCATAATACCATTGCAGTTATGTAAATCCTTTTATTATTTTCACAACACTTTCGAATGGAATAATTCCACGTTTTCGGCAACAAAATTACTGTACGTACTGTGTTTTCGTCCGTATTCGCGCGGACGAATATAATATATTATAATGTATTATACACTTTGAAAGTATGAGCCAACTATTATGAAAGAAATATTGTTCTACGCGCACGAGTTGTTGTACTTTGTTCTAGAATATTGTAATTAATAAATTGTAAACTTAATACTCACCATTTTCGTATGTGAACAATAAATTATCATTCAGCCTGAATGATTCAGGTTACATCCAAGCATTGTGTAGGAACACGGTTATTACAATAATTATATTATAATATTATTATTATTGTTTATTGTTAATATTACTATTGATTATATTATTTATGATTATATTGTTATAATTACTACCGCATTACAATAGATAAAATCATTTTAATGATACAATTAACATGAAAATATCGACTTTATTCGAATGAAATTTATATTAAATAAATTTAGAATCAACACGAGAATACTTAAATCAGGATTTGCAAGTTCGCCTCGCAATACTCACCTCGCGATTACAAGACAGTAAACTATATGATGATTATAAATTAAAAAATAATCGTATGATTTTATCTTGATAAAAAAAATAATATAATAATTGCTTCATAAAAAAAAATGCGAATCAAAACAATTCCTCAAACAAAGTTATATACATTTATGAAGTTATTCGAACCTAACTCGGGCTTCCCGAGTTATTTTAGTCAATTTAAATTAAGCTGAATAAATAATCAATCTAATGTTTTTACATCGATTATAGGGATAAAATGTAAAACTGTTTTAGCATAAGTGTAACAATATAATTTTTTTTTTTAGACATATAGTAAATTAATCGTTAAGACTTGAAAAAATAAAATATAAATAAATTAATTTTAATCAAAAATATTGACAGCCAGGCAAGATAGAAGAAGATAATAAAGATTTTATCTAGTGAACCGTTTCCAAAATAAAATTACTAGATATTATAGTTGTTTGAATACTAATATACATTTAAACTCATTATCTAAATTTGTTTTCATCGTAAGTAAAAAAAAAAATGGACGGAACCTTTAGGTCGGATGAGACCCCACGGTCGAGTGAGATACAGGCATTGGTGAAAGATATTGCTATGTTAGTCCTTTGAACTCGAAACTAATGTAATATTGTCCATTGCTCTCGAAAAAAAAACGATTCTTAATGATTGAGGTCGGGTGGATTAGATTATATTTCTAAAGATGATGGTCTTGCATGTGCTTTTATACCACGATAAAACCAATACATTCCTCGTTTCACTCGGAACATAAAAATTGATCGTTAAAAAACATTTTTGACGTTATATTATGAAAAATGTTTTATTTCTTGTTTCATATTAGTTTTTAAATAAAACATCGTTATAGGCATTAGTAGGTACTTTAATAAAATTGCATATTTTATTACCGGTAAGTACATCATTTTTCTAGAAAAAAATATTTAAGCAAATCCCATTTTATGGTATAATACGTATATTAATATTAAACTATTAAAAAATACTCTACTCTTAAAATTTAATATATTTTTTATAAACGGAATATTTTCAGAATTCCATTGAGAGAAAAATAAAAGACTGAAATAGAAGTTTCGTTCAGATTCTAAAATTCAATATTTTAATTATAAGAAAACGAATTTAAAATGTTGGTAGTTACGACCTGTCAATACGTCTGTACTCGCAAGTACACAAATATTTGAATATTGACGAATTCCACGAAGGAAACATTCACGTTAGCTAAAAAATATTGTAACACATTTTCTATTAACGAAAGTCTTTTTTCACGTCTTCAATCCAAAAATTAATCCAACTAAAACTCAAAATAAATATTAGTATAATACTGTTTAACGTTCTAACATATTTCACATATTAAATTCAAAACTATAATGAAATATTATGAACTATATTTGTCATAGATAAATTGTAAAAATACTTTTTTTTTGTACAATCATCGATACGAGTACATAATATTATTTAGCAACCCAACACTATTTTTAAAGCCTTTTCTTCGAATTATTTTTTATAAAACTTTACCAACGACTGTACCGACAAGTCATTAAGTATTTCACTTACATTTTTCAACGGACAATACGTCATGTGCGAACTTATTCGTCTGAAATTCAGTTTATAAATGTTCAACATTAAAAGATTAATATTACGAGATAAATTTAGATTGAACTGCGTAATAAAAAAAGATCTTCTCATCTACTTTTTTGGAACAAAAATGAAAAATAATGCACCCCATATTTTTTTTAGTTGATGTTTCACATTATTTCAAAAGATAACTAAATGTAGAAAAATGTGCCAAGAAAGTTTAATTTGAGAGTTGCATTATGTTTTAAGAAAGTATTTTGTATTACAGTTTGTATTATATTATGAAAATAATACTTATACACGCTTTGCAATCGTGTACTAGGTATATCGTAATGCACTTCTTGTACGAATATATTTCCCGGTGAGTTGGTTTTATCGAAAACAATAAAGTTTTTGATCATATTTAATGTAGTTGAAATGTGTAATTTTAATATTTATTCCCCTATGTGCCGAAGAAATACGCTGTTTGTACAATTATTTAAATTACATTCTCGAAATTATTTCTTTTTCAAAATATTCTAATTTTTAATATTTATTTACTAGGTATAGAACTTTGACGACCGCCAACAGGTATATTATTTTAGTGTAAAACAAATCATAGTGAATAAATAAGACGTGTCGATATATGTTCTGGATTTTCCATGTTTGTGATAAAACAAAAAAATCAAAACGTATTGATCAACCGCTGTAGGTGTATGATATTTATGTTTTATTATTAACTATTAATTTAAAATTATTATTGTTTTATATTTTAATATGAATATATGTTTGAAGTTGACATTGTCCGGTAATTTTAAAAACTGGTAACGGAATTCCTTTAAGTTTTTTGTACACAAAAAAAATTTTTATACAGCATATTTTTAACAAAACTTTAACAATCTTCAAAAATCCTTATTGAACTACAAAAATGTATTTTTTTTTTCTAATAAAAATGTAATACACGAAAACGCATTCTACTGATGAAATACGTATATAACGCTAGTTTCAGAAGTAACACTAAACCTTAGGACGCGTTCTGAGAGTAATATTTATAAAATATTACTATTATTATTATTAAAAATTATTATTATCGTTAACGGTGGCGTGTTGCTCGCCAAACGTTGTTTTCCGGTCGTAATAATAATTATAGACGTTTTGGTATACGCGTAAAACCACTATCGTCAAGAACTGTACCTATATTGTAATATAAACGATGCACGCAACGCCACCGAAAGTGTACGCATATTAAAATAACAATATTAACAATACACACTCATCGCGCACTATATACCGTTGATAACGAATCAAAAGGGAATACTTAAAAATGATTTCTATGACGTGTCAAACTGTCCAAACCTTAACAGTGTAGTATGATATTATTATCCGCGTAATAAAAATCAATTACTGACGAGTGATATGGCATGGTTCGAACGCGTTATAGTTAAATTTAAAACAATTGAAATAATGTCCGATCAAGAGTACATATTTAGGCTATCTGGCTATAACTATAATATTATGTATATTATCGTTATCTTTATATTCGTAAACAATACTGACCTGAATAGATTCTTTGAATGTGAAGGCTTTCTATATTATCCACGTATAATTAATTATAAGTAAGTGCCTCCTACTGACTACAAATAATATGACATTTTAACAATAATAACGATTAAAAACAATGTTATTTATACCATATGATTCCCGCGATTGGCATTAAAAGCACGTACATGTCTGTCGTGTAACAATATATAGTCACTATATAAGTCAATAGCTTTCAAAATTGATATCGAAAATTTGGAATTCAGAAATCAATGTAATGACTTATGCTGGCTTTACAACTTACTTAATTGTCATGAAATAATTGCACTAATTGATATAAACGCTCCAAATTTAACGTTAGATCTACGTCTACATTCTACGTTCATACTTGTAAGTTGTAAACGTCACTATTGTGTTTTCGCACCGGTGAACCAAATGTGAATGAGTAATAATAAGCTTAAGAATTTTGATTTTTTCATTCACACTCTCTCGGAGTTTAAACATTGTATGAACAATAATATTTCTTTATAGCTTATAGTTCTAATAATGTTTGCAATTTAATAATTAAAAAAAAATATGTTTTTTGTCTATTTTATAACTTTTAATTTTTTCTTAAATGTTTTATTTGGTAGCTCATTGTTATTTATCTTTACAATGTATACTAAAATAACTCATCATGTACTTATATTTCTGTACTCTATGCTCATCGGGCGTCTACAAATAAATACAAAATACAAAATACAAAATCCTATATGATAAGACGGTTCCTTGTATCCAAGTAGGAAGTAAAAACTTGTCCGGAAATTTCAGGTTCCAAGTATCGAGTCCGAAAACGGTTTTCAAATATTTTGTGTTCCGAATTTTATGCCCAAAAACTGTTTGGAATGTTTGCAGTACGGACTATAAAATATTTTACAGACTGCAGTATAGCTTGTGTATACCTGTTGTTAGGCGCACTGTGATATTATTTATATGCCAACATCAGGGGAGCTAATTCAGATTCAAAATAGGGCTGCAAAATGTTTAAACAAGCCACATTTTTCCAATACCATGAAACATTAATAACAGTGAAATAGTATGGGTTACTTCTGATGTAGTAATCAAGAAAAAAACCGTTTACAGTTTGCACGGGTTTCGAGCTTCATATTCGAAAACGGTTTCAAAACCTTTCGGATTTCGGGTTTCGTGTTCAAAAACTATTTCGTAATATTCTGGGTTACCCGTTTTTTAAAACCGTTTTTACTCCCTAGGTATATATTACAATTTGTAAATCATGAAGATACAAATAATAACAACGATATCATGTTAAACAAAAATATTTCGTTAATATAACACATTACGGTAGAACGTTTTAAATATGAATAACACTCAGTAGTCTGGGCATTCTTCGAAGTATAAATTATAAATTGAAGAAATCTCGCATATGATTATGTATGATTTTTGTAAACTAACTAAAACTTTGAATACTTTTCGATAATATCTATCCTGGCGTCTGCTGAATTGTTCTTTATCCGATCAATCGTATACCATGACCTGCATGTATCAATTGTATCATAATTAAACAATTAAACTCATTATGTTCTACTGCACTTGCAGTTCGCCTTAAATGGTCTAATTAAACTAACCAATCGTGCAACGGTGCGTATACAAGGTTATACTAAACCATTACTTCCTTCACCGATGTCGAATGTGATTTGTGAATGTAACTAAATAATATGCACTAAATATAAGATTGTACAATGTACACCATAGTATAACAATTAGGATTTTTAGATTTTTAGAAATGAAAAATGAAAGTATGCAATTTGGTGTACTCGGGGAAATCGGTACAACATGGAAATCAGTAACTACAGGAAAAGTATGGTATTTTCTTCCGTCAAACAGCCAATGGCTTCAACATCTTAAGGGGAAAAAATTAAGACGAACAATTTAAAAGTGTAATATTGTACAATCAGAAACAAACATTAAAAATAATTGACAGTATCTACACTTAGTTAATGCCGAGTTACAAGCATACGACATAGCCAATGTAGTAATATTTTAAGTTCAGCCGTAAAATGATTCAAATTTTTTCAAGAGAAAAAACAATTTCATTCAAAATTAATGTAAGTACAACAACATATTATAATTTGTGCTTTTACCGAGTTTTTGCCCTCGCAAAACTTTTTTCAGTACACAATTCAAATTATTATTTATTTTTTTCCATATGCATGTTTAAAAACGCTACGCGGAATGACAGAACTCCCAAAAGTGTCGTCCAAAATATTATAAATTAACAGTTCAACTTAAAGGTTCAGAGCCTTTAATAATAACGATTTTTGGTTTGCGAAAGCTTGAATGGGTATACTTAGAGAGGAAAAATGTAAACGCATATATTATCATTGTTTAAATGATTGTATTTGAAAACAAATAAATTCTGTTGAAAACACTATTAGTAGTAATTGTACAGCAAACGGACGACATCGAATGGAAATTATAGACTCGCCGTTTATTATTATAATAATATAGTTAACAGTTCGCCAGCGTATATTATAGTGCATGCACTCTACCGATTATTTGCCCTCTATATATATATATATATGTATCGTCTATTTACCGTAATAACTAAATGCATTTTAATATTATTACAGTCGGCCCATATAAGTAATGGTTTGATGCGATTTATTCCCGGAATGATTAAAACGGCGTGGTGTATGCAGATTAAATGCAACCCAGAATCTCATCCGTTCCCGGAATAGCTATTGAGTAGGCTTAATGCACTACGGTCTGCGGGACGGGCCGTTTAATTTATTGACACAAGCTCACTGTACTATAACGGCATAGGTTGATACGAGTTCTATCAATACAGCGCGCACGGTTCCCTGAATATATTAATTCCCGTACTTAAGGCCACGCACGCTCGCCGTCCGTCCACGTTTTCCGTAGTCGTTTTTACCGTCGATATAGCATTATCATTACATCGATATTATCACTATCGTATATTCGTTCCACGAGATAAATATAGGGGGGGGGGGGGGGGTCGGAACCCCCTCCGTGCACCTGAGATGGTAAATCAACTTTCATATTACGAAACGCAGTTTTTCCTTGAACATTTTTATTTGATTACAATTTTGACTTGTGGAAATGAAGCTTAGTACAAAAAAAATCACACAATTTTCACCACCGTTCTCTCCTGTATGAATAAGTTGCAGAACTTAGATTATAATGAACTGAAACTTGTCTAAAATCCCACCCACTTTATCAGAATTGTTAAGTAATTGTAATAAAAATGTCTATCCTGCAAATGTTAATAAGCCTTTAAAAATCATGGCAACTTTACCTATTACTACACCCACTTCATAAAGGTCATTTTTGACATTGCGTCGATTAAAGACCTTTTTCAGAAACACCATGGTAGAGAACCGTTTTAATAAATGACCCCGCTTAATATTTATGGAAAAATTGTGATCAACCCAGAATAAGTGTTGGATGAATCGGCTAAAAAAAAATCTGATTTGGTATTATAATTAGGTAAAAACTGACTCATAACTCAGACAATTTTGCCGAAGAAAAAGACGGTACACACATATAAGGGTTCCGGAAATGCACGAGAACCTCCCGAAATGTTGTAAATGGAACCCTAAAATTCAAGTCTAAGAGGAAGGGACTCGTACTTAACTGATTTTACCCAAATTAAATGTAATTTATTCTAATATTTTTGGTAAAAATAAATAGTGTTTTGTAACAGAAAGATTAAACTAAATGTTTTAAATGTTCGTATAAAAACTTATTATAATTTAGCGGCCAGATGTTTTGGATTACAAAAGTACAAATCATATTCTTAAAACCAACTTAGAAAAATATACGAGAGTCGAATAAAAATATTCCTCGAGATTGACATACCAGAGAATAAACAATTTAAGTTATGTTTATTTATACATTATAAGTTATTAAATGTATACACGTTTCGCTAAGAGAGAGGAGACCAAATTAAGAAATGGGCCCCATAATACTGTAGGCACCCCCCCGAAATACAGGTCTGCGCACGCCTATGAAGTGTATACATTTTAAATCGATGTAATAATAATAATACGTTGTTTGAACACTAACTGTAAAGTGAACCCTTCACGAACGGCCAATGGAGGCATTTTTCAGCGTAGACAAGATTATGTGGTCGCCGCCGGGGCCGATAAACGCGATTAATAAAAACTGTTTAAACAAACCTATTGTACGATTTTTAATACGAGCATTAAACATTCGTACAGATACGACAGCGGTAATTTATCAATACGGCATGTGCAATGCGTTTAAGTATAGTGTCGTGTTACGAGTGCCAGTGATTATACAGGGTGATCCCACGGGATTTATACAGAGCGATGTATCCCGTTTTAATGGAGATAATCAAATTCTGTTTTTTTTCTTTTTGTCAACATCCCTGGGTAAAGGCATAATTGTTGACAGCAGTTTGGTAGAAATAAGTGTACTATTAATGAAGTTGAAAAATTAACTTTTAGAATTTATAACTTTTAAAATGGTGTACCTACTATTTATACGATTTTAAATAATAATAATTAGTAAAATTGTCAGAAAACCTTATCGGAAAAATTACGAGGAGAAAATAATTTAAATTATTTCATCGTAATCTAAAAAAATTATTAAAAACCATGAATCCAACTGAAAATTGAACCATCAAAATTTTCAGAAAAAAACCCTATGAAATGGGCATTTCCGAATTTCACAAAAATTATAAAATAAAAAGTTAATTTAAAACTTCTTTAACAATATACTTATATTTACTAAACTATTGCCAGCAAAATTGGCCTCGCAAATAAAAAAAAAAAAAAACAGAATTTGACTATCTTTAATAGAACAAGAGATATCGATATGTATAAATCCCGGTGGGACACTCTGTATAACATGAGATTGGGCAAATGATATAATACCGATTCATTAATATCATTATATCGATGACTCTGTAGCTATTCGCGTGCACTCGAACTTCATAGTACTAGAAACAAGTAATAATAATACGCCTTAACAAACGGAAGACCGTAATCGGTATGATTTCGTTAAAAAATGTGGATTAATTTAACAGTTAACTCTTGATTCGATGTATAATACGAGCAACACCGCGAACGTGCATGTGTATTATCGGTGGTACCTATCTATACCGTTTATATTATGCGTGTTGTACCGGTAAAAGATACATATCGCCATTAATTGAACGTTTTCCACGGTTATCATTAAGTATCAATAACACCATAATTACGGGCGGTGGGTAATGTGACTTAAGATAGAATCGCACAAAGTCACCGCCCATCAGACACGGTCTTAGAAGATAAAGTCGGGACTGCACTTCCCAAAACGTAATACTAAGGAGCAATATGGTCGCTTAGAGAGGACAAATTTTAGTTCACTTTTTCTATCACCAGTGCTAGTGATTTTAAGGACATAGAACGGAAGACGCTTCAGACTTTTACTGAGGTTAAAAAAATATAATCGGAATAAAAAAAATTGCAAGATTCTGTTCAACACAGACTAAAATAAAATTGTAATTTGTGTAATTAAAAATATTTCAGAACATTGAATAAGTAAAATATGTAAATTTGTACAAAAAAAAAATCAAAGTTTGACAGGTGGTCGTTCTATCAAAATAGCGGACAAATTTAGTACTAGAAAATCCTCTCTAACCGGACGCAGTGTTTCGAACTTATCTTACCGTGACCACATATATACATAAGAAACAAATACGAAATAAATAAAAAGTTTCTTATCTATATCTCCGGTAATCACACGTTGGTGGTTACTTGATTCGGT